>APFE030871113.1:40713-78777 GCA_000404065.3 Pinus taeda | reverse complement strand
AATCAAGACTATTGATGAGTCTCAAACTCCTCTCATTGTGAATGGCCACCGATTGAAAATTTATCATAAGGCACTCTCAAAAGAGGACTTTGTCAAAATATTTCAAGAAAATTCTGCAATGAGGCTAGTGGAGAAGAATTCTTCTCCTCCATCAGCCTAATCTTTGTTTCTTTCTGAATTGAAAAAAAAAAATGTGTATAAGCCTGAAAACCAATCTCAGATTGGAAGTCTTATACAGAAAATATGGAGTGAAAATTAGGGACACCTGACACTCTATATTTTCCAAAAATATCTCTCTCTCTTTCCATCCTCACTTCATCTTCATTCCATTTCACTTCACCTTCATCATTTTTCATCTCCATTTCACTTCACTCCATTCACTCCATCTCATACCATCAATAAAAGTCCCTTTCAGGACTATTTCCATTCAGTTAGTCTTTTCCTAACTAACTTTGTGCAGTTAAAAGGGAGATATCTTAGTTTCCGCAGCTGGAAACCGTTTCCGCAGCTTGCACCAGTTTCCGCAGCCAGAAATGATTTCTGCAGCCGGCATCACTCTGTCTCTACAGCTAGCAGCACTCTGTTTTCAAGGGAAAATCTCAGTCAAAGGTTAACATCATCATCACCAAAGGCAGCAAGGATATGAGGCACCTGCAGGATCAAAAAGCAATAATGGATCAGCAACCTTAATCAACAAATGGCAAACTCATGAAGGTATGATCAAAATCTTTTCCAAACAACAATTTAATGTCATTTTATGCATAATTATTAAATCATGGAAAGAGCCACTAAATGCAATGATTCGGCAAAGATCATCCCACTCCTCCTCCACGATAATACTTCATCCACCTCATACCCTTCTAACGGTCCCATAATCACTCTTAATTCAAACTCGAAATGGGACTGCGCTTTCATTTATTGGTCGTACGAGGAAAAATTGACCTATTGTACTACGTCTCTTCTCCACCATGATCTCCGCAGCCAATGCTGAGACGTGTGCGTAAGCCACCCGACTCTAAAGGATTCGGTCGTTATTCCATCCACTTATCACTCCATTTTCGCACGCATTGAACTCATTTCTCGTGTTTGTCTTCTACTCCCTCGTACTCACACCATTTCCACTTTCATTTCCGCTGCAAACTCCACAGCTCTGTTTCAAACCCCGATTACAGTTCTGCAATACGCCTTGCATTACGTTACGACTACTTCACTTACAACTGTAATCCACCTGTTTTTCCCTTGAGCATCCACACACAGTCAAAGCTTCAGCCGAAGTTGAGAGCCGAAGATGGGGAAGCTGCTTAGAGCTGAACCTGAAGGTTCAAAGTATTTAGAAGGGTATCCACAGATGAAGGAAGCATTAAATAAAGCAAAATGGTTAAAGTTTATTCAAAAATTCAGAGGATATGATAAGGAGGTAACGAAAGCATTTGCTCGATCCTTCAATGGACACACTGTAGAAGTAGGGGACCTAAAATTCACAATAACAGAGAACACCATAGCAACAGCAACCAGTCTACCTCAGGTGGGAGACAGATGGTTTAAGAACAGAGGGCTGGAAGATCAGGGATGGAAAAACATGCTTAAGAACCCAGGTATGGACACTTCAATATTCACTAAAGGGATTCTTGTACATGTAATTAAGGAAGAATGGACTGCATTGTTATTACTTGTTCAAAAGTTTATCACATGTGAGGGCCGCTTTGGCACTATGTATATGTACCATGCAAGAATTATGATGAACTTCATGGAAGGCCATGCCATCAATTTACCCTACTTTCTGTTGGCAAGTCTAAAGAAAATGAGCATCACGGTTCAAAAGCATGTGGGAAATATTGAGCCCCATCTCTATCACCACGGGCTCATAAAAATTTTAATTGAAGAGCAGTTAAAGAAATCCAAGGATACTTGGGATCAATTTCTAACAAAGAACTACTTCCAAGAGCCAGCTGAAGCCTCTGGAAGCAGCCCATCAAAAATCCCAAGAAAAAGTAGGAGGAGGGATAAAAATGCTACAGCTCAAGACTCCCTTCTTAAAGAAATTGAAGAGACTGCCCATAAAGAGGAAGAAGACCAGCCCAAGAACAAGAAACAAAAGAAGGAAAAGGGCAAAGTAGTCACTCAAGAAATCTCTCCATCACCTGAAAAATCATTGGAAGAGGACTACCAGCCTTTATCAGAAAGGTTAGAGGATCTCAAAGCTGTTGCCTTGGCTAAGAAACAACAGAAAGGGAAACAAAGTGTAGAGAAGACAGTTGTGAGTTCATCCTTAAGAAGAAGCTCATGGTTAAAAGGAAAATGGAAGAAAACAAAGGGAGAACAGTCACACATCATTGAATTGAGTGAAGAAATACTTGAGAAAACACCAGAACAACCAAGCCTTGACATAAGCCCTCCACGAGAGGAAAGTCCTTTTCGGCAAGAAGGAGCAGGCAGTCCTCCACCACAAAATTTTGAGTTCAAACAAAAAAAAATCACCTGATGTGGATCCTAACCAGCAGGAGGTGTACAATTATTTGGAATCTCTAGAGCAATCAGCTGCAGGGCCTAGCACTTCCTTACCACTTGATGCCCAGGTTCAGTCACTAAAGCAAGAAGTGTTTGAACTGGAAGTCCTAAATAGGCACATAATACAAGAAAATCAAACACTCAAAGAGCAAGGTAAAGTGGACAAAATGGTCCATGACAATACCATGCTCCATTTAGGACTATGGCAGAAGAAGAATAGAAGGCTGAAAAAGAGATGCAAGAAGCTAAGCAAGGCTCTAATCAATCTCAAGTTTAAATGTCTGGTTAGAAAACCAAGGATGATGATGTCAATGGCATCAAGGAAAAAGAAAAGAGGACTAGATGTCCTTGCAGAGGCCTCGAAGCATGTAGATTAAAAGGGAAATCATACAGTTTTGGTTGCATGAGGACATGCAACACCTTCAAAGTGGGGGTATGTTGAGCCTCAAACCTGCACTTCTTTATACATCCTCTCAGCCTCCTTTTCCTATTCATTTCCTTCTTTTGCCACTCATTCCCTCCATCAAATTGCTCAAATCATTGTATTTTAGGACTTTTTACATGGTTTGCTAATTATGCTAATGACTGTGTTGTTGGTTTAGAATTTTGGTTCAAAGTGCTGCGTTTTCGCAGCTCACACAGGGTTTCCGCAGCTGATCCCAGTTTCCGCAGCCAATCCCAGATTCCGCAGTTTTTTTATTAAACAATATGTTCCAGGTGTCCTCCGGGAAGAAGACCCACATGAGCAAGTTCGTGGAACCAAGGACTTGGTGTGTGTCCTTCCAGCTCACCCAAACCGGTCATAAAAATCCGTGGTCAACGAGGAGGCAACTACGGTCAACATAAGTCATTGGCGGTGGCACGGCTCTGCGTGTTCTATTTTAGAGCATGTGAAGAATAGGTGGCATCCTCCTCAGCCATGAAGACAGTGGGAAACATGAATCCAATAGCAGATTGAATGCCCACAATGACCGTTGCCTAAATTCGAGGACGCGGCAAGATTACGTGTTTTTACACAGCTGCTTGAATAGCTTAGTTTTCGTTAAGTTAGTTTGCTTTCCTCTGTTATAAATAAAGCGTCTTTGAACGCTGGATAGGGAGCCGCTGATATGTAATTTTGAACTCCCCACTGTACTTTCTATTTTGATACATAATATATGAGAAGACTATTTTCCATTTGAGCGTGTAACTGATCATTGAGCCGACTGGAGTAGGCAGAGGGCCCCTGTTTACTGAAGGCCTGTATAGTACTCTTTAATTTCCTGCATTTCTTTTTCTCATTTTATGTATAATAGTTGTATAGAATGCCTTTGATTGTTGTGTTTTGATCATGTACAATAGCTGTATATAAATTTTGAATTCTACTTATTTATATTTCTGCACTTTTCCATGACTGATCAGTGCGTTATGCAGGTTTCTTAGGTGTGCCCGGACAGGTTTTTTTCTTTTCTTTTTCATAACTAGTGACACTTGTGATCATCTTGTCTATGTTGCTGACCTTCCTTGTTTTGCAGCCTTTATTTCCTTACTATCATTTCTTTAATTTGCATAGTTGCTTTCTGATTTTAGACATCAAGTTGTTTACCTATTGATGGTTTCTTCTCCATAATTTAATATCTTCATTGAGGACCAAAATATCACTTAGCACAGCTTGGTTTAGTTGCTCAAGAACTCACAATTGCTTGGCTTATTTTTAATTGTTTCTCACATGATATATTCAGTTAAAATACAAGAGGTTAAGAAGAAGTTAAAGTTTTTGTGACTAGTCTTTCTTTTATGTAGATTTACTTCAGTTTCACATTGCTTAGTTTTTATTTTTAGCTAGATTTGACATAGATTTCATCTCCATTTTCTTGCAGCAGCAGAGATACTGGGCCAATGTCATTAGTCTTTTATTTAATGCCTTTATTTTCCTTTAAGAGTTGATTTCATTTCAGTTGTTGTTCAAGCTTTCTTGTAGAATACTTTTAAGTTATAAGAAATCATTTAAAGCTCATCACAATCTCACACACTTCACTTTCTTTATTTCATTTCCATCACATCACAGTAGAGGAGAGATATACTTGAAAACAAACTTAAAAAGTTAAAAACGACAAAAGCTTAAGAAACAGTTGCCTAAGTACATACAGTACACCTCACTTCATCAGCTTACGAGCACCAGGTTGACATTTAAAAGTTGCAATTTAGACATCACTAAATTGACCAAACATAGAGGGAGTCAGGCTCCCCTCTCAAACTCAAGGATGTCATGTTTATTTTGGGCTTAAATAAAAAGCTCCTCTCAGTTGCAATGTTGGAAGATTGTGGTTACGATGTTATCTTTAGTGGATCGAGGTTCGTGTGAAGAACCTATATAAGCTAGATGTGGAAGACTATGTTTCATTAAGAAAGAAGGAAGAGAAGGTGCATAGCCGCAATGTTAGTGAACTTTGGCATAGAATACTTAGTCATTTGCATCATGGCACCCTGAAGATTATGCTGCAGATAACCATAGGCCTCCCCAAAGGAGCACTTGAGCAAAAAGATACATGCAAAGGGTGTACCTTGGGGAAGTACACAAAAACCTCATACCATGATTGGGACAAAAAAGCACATGCAATCCTTGAAAGGATCCACTCTGATGTTTATGGACCCTTCTCGACGGCCTCCACTGCCAGGCACAAATATTATGTTATCTTTGTATATGACTTCTCATGAAAGTGCTAAATCTTCTTCATGAAGAAGAAGGATGAGACATTCTCCAAGTTTGTATAATTCAAGGCACTTTTTGAGAAAGAAACCAACAAGAAGGTGAATGCTCTCAAGAGAAATAAGGGAGGTGAGTATGTGTCTAATGAGTTTAAAAAAAATTGTACAAAAGAAGGCATTCAACAGGAGTTGAAAACACCCCACAACCCACAACATAATGGGGTGGCTGAGAGAAAGAATCATAGTATTATGGGAGTAGTGAGAATGATGTTGCATAAATAAGGCTTACTGCTTCATTTTTTGGTAGAGGCATGAAACACATCAATATACTTGCAGAACTAGAGTCCTCATCGAATTCTAGGAGTGATTACACTAGAAGAGGCTTTCTTGGGGAGAAAGTCAGATGTGCCTCACTTGAATATTTTTGGAGCTTATGTTTACTACCATGTCTCCAAATATTCTAGGAAGAATCTTGAGCCAACATCTAAGTTGAGGGAATTTATGGGTTACACAAAAACTCTTAATAGCTACCGTGTGTATTTTCCATCCCTCGGAATGACAAATGTGCAAAGGGATGTAAAGTTTTATGAGGAGAAAGCAATGAGATGCTCACTTGAAAGGGATCTTCAGTTGCAACTAGATCAAGATCTTTTAGCTCCAAAGGAGGAACCTGAGGAAGTTGTGGAGCAACCATAAGTTGAGGAACAGAGAGTGGAGATAGCCACTCAATCATAAATATCCAAAGAAGGGAGAAAACGATCGAAAGAAACTGAGAGGTTGTTGCATGATCCTAGAGAGTCTGTGGAAGCACCCACTTCTCAACGCATGCAGAGAAGGTCACCATAACAATACACTGGCTACATGGCTCTAATGACTGAGCTAGTAGAGACTGAGCCAACCTCTTTAAAGGAAGAAATTTTAACACCCTCATCCCACATCTACCTAAGTAACCAGCCAACCGGGGTAAATATGCGATGAGAGGTCACTATAATGGGATTCAACCTCCTAAGTGACCTTAAGGAACAAAAACATAGACCTTCCACATCAACAACAAAATTCCTCGGAGCCATCCCAACCACCTAGGTAACTAGCCCCTAAGACCAAGTGAAGTTTTAGGCCATTAAACCCTCACACGCTCCCTTGATATGGACAAACATTCGTCCAGGAAGCTCCAGACATTCCCACAACATGGGTATGCATGCATCTAGGGTCTTTTCTCCTCATACCTATGCCTGCCACTCCGGGACTTGTGCCACTTTTTCAAGCCCAAAGACTAAGTCACTGCCTAGAACTCAATGATACTTTCAAAACTAAAAGATAACAAGGTGATAATGATACAAATGGAATTACTTGAACAAGGACTTGGCCAGACCCCTACTAGCCATGACAAACAATTTTTCAAACATATCACAAATATGTAATCTACAAGTTTAAACAATAGATTTGAGCATAGGCGTCTCATACTTATCTGATTATCACTAAGAAGCATTGTTCCCTTATATCATTAGCTGCATTATAATCTATTAGGTCATAGATACCTTGCTCATTCATTTACAAATCAAAACATGAGGAGAGACATACATCATCACTGTCATAATACATGCATATAACCAACATAATAACAATAGAAATATCAAGGATACATCAGCCATATAATCCACATATAAACCAGTACATTTACACATAAGATACCAAGGAAAGAACCTCTTATTAATGGATGCAAAAGCCAACCTGGGATGAGACTACCATGTTCCACCTGACCGTAGATTGGTTGAGCTAAGTCTCTCTTCATCTAATCACCCCTGTGCCATATTCCAAGCATGAATGTGGGACTCAAACCAAAAGAACCAACTAGGGCATCTTGAGGTTACACCACCTCACCCTCATCAATAGAAACTAGGCTTTACCGTAATCTACATCGGATCATTAGGCCAACACAATAAACATGTGATAATAGGCTTTACGGTGATCTCTGCTAGATCACTAGAACAAAATAAGCATGGATGCCACCCAATTTATCCACCTATGCCGTGAGGAATTTTCTTATTTCCTAGTCTCTCGGGATTTACTACAATACACATAGTATCACTAGGCCCTAAACTGAGACTCCACTCTCTAAGATTTACCTCATATCTGGGATTACTAGTCCTGATGGAGAGCGCCCACCTCTAGGCTTTACCGTATATTCCACCATTCATTGGTTGAGGATTCTTAGGCCCACTGGGACAACACCAAATTTGGCTTCACCATAACCCACAGTCTAGTTCAAGGATTACTAGTCCATGTGTTCAATTATTCAGAGATCCACCTCACTCAGCTTTGAATCCATCCAACAATCTAGCTCAACCAAAACATGAGAACCCCATCACACCATGGCTATACAAAAATGGAAAGGATAGGCTGAAAGAACTATCACACCTGGAAAAACCCATGCAATACCATGCATGCAAAAATCTAGCAAGGAAAACACACATGTAATTCGATACCTGCAAAGAATTCTATTGTAGTTGCTTGCTCCTTCCTTCCTCTTACCTTCTTTTCCTTTCTTGATCTGATGCCAAAGAGCTCCAAGAAAACTCTAAGTTTCCAAGAGTGAGTGAGAGAGAGAGAGAATAATGAGAGAGCTCCAAAACTGAATTGGCAAAAGGTATCAACTGATCCTCAGAAGCCTTTCTATCAATTAGGCCTCTATTTTCTTTATTTTCCTTCATTTTCCTCCTCACATGCAACCTATGACCTCTCACCTTCATTTTCTCCTAATTTCCATTATTTTCATAAATGAAATGCCAATTAATGCCTATGGGCTTTCCAAAGCATTTTCCATTTCCTTTGCCAATTTCCTTAGCCATAGTAAACTAAGTGAACACCCACACTAGGATGCCTTGCCCAAAATTCAGCTTGGAATAAGCGTCTCATCAACCATGGTCATTATTTTTCCTTTATTAACTTTTATTACATGGAATTTTCACCAGGGTTGTCATGGTGATAGAGAAACCTGTATGGGTTGATGTAATGGTATAGGAATATGGTTCCACTATAAAGAATAGTATTTGGGAAGTGGTCCCAAGACCAACAGATAAATTAATGGTGGGTTCGAGATGGCTCTTCAAGGTAAAGCATGTGGCAGATGGAAGCATAAAGAAGTATAAGGCCAAATTTGTGGCCATGGGATTATCTCAAGTTGAGGGAATTGAGTATGAGGAAACCTTTGCTTATGTAGCAAGGTATTCATGCATTAGACCTATTCTTGCTTCATCTGTGTAGATGGGGTGGAAGATCCACCAAATGGATGTAAAGACAACATTCCTCAATGAATTTATTGAGGAGGAGGTGTACATTAAGCAACCAAAAGGTTTTGAGACCTTTGATTGAGAGTTGCATGTGTGCAGACTCAAGCGAGCATTATATTGCCTGAAGCAAGCACCTCATGCTTGGTACACCATGATCGACAACTGTCTCACCGGTTTGGGCTTCACCAAAAGTGAAGCAGATGCAAACATTTATTATATCTTGGTAGAAGGCAAATTGTTGATATGTCTTATATGTTAATGATTTGAGTTTAATGGGTAAAGATAAGTTGATCAGATCTTGCAAGGAGGACCTTGCAATTGAATTTGAAATGAAGGACATGGGACTGATGCACTACTTCGTCGTATTGGAAGTATGGAAAGGAGATGGGGAACAATTTGTATCTCAAGGCAAGTATGTAAATGATATACTGAAGAAGTTCCACACGGAGAGTAGAAAACCCATGGAGACACCTCTAGCAACCAGTTGTAGGAAAGAGGATGCTACTTCAGGTGAAGTAGTGGAGGCTACCATTTATCAACAACTAGTGGGTTCACTAATGTATCTTGTGAACACCAGACCAAATATGTGTTATGCAGTCAGCCAGCTTAGTCAAGCTATGGTTAGGCCAATCAAATTATTTTGGATCGATGGTCAGATGAAGTGAAGTTGTGTGTTAACACTGAATCATATATAATTGTAACATTCATCTAACATCAAATCTATCATGTGCTGAGAGAGATCAAATTCCTCGAGGTGCAAACCTTTTTTTTGGAGTGTAAAACTTATGGAAAGGTTTGCACCTCGAGGTATTTGATCCCTCTCGGCGCATGATAGACCTGGTGTTAGATGGATCTAAGCTGGGTCCAATTGAGTGCAACAATGTCACATTTTTAGATCATCATTATTATGTATATATTTGAGATTAACTTCAAAATAAAATAATGAAAATAATGAGAATATTTAATCTATTAATATATTTTTTACCTTGGTCCAGAGTCAATAATAGCCTTTTTGTAGCCGTTGGAGTCTCTGCACTGTCTATTTAACATGCTATGCCAGATCTGCTTCTTCAACTTGTCCTGACGATGAACCACACTAGTTGGTTCGAAACGCGTCGACAAAAACTCTTTCATGTGATTTACGCCGAAGCTCTTCTTAACAACTTCAAAATTCAGATTATGTTATCTTTACTTGGCATGACCATATCATTCTCTTCTTTAATTTAGTTTGTGTTTCTTTCCTTGAATGGTTTGTACATATGTTTTTGGATGCTTTGAGTGGTTTGTGTATTTACATGTTTGGATTTGGATGATAGTGTTTGTGAATGTGACAATTGTTGCATTATATTTTATATGTGTATGTAATTGTCTATTATTAGCTAGTTGGTGATTAAGAAGAGAAAGAATCTTTTCAATAGTTTTCAGGAGGATTGGTACTATAGATCTATTTCATTTAATTTTAGGTATCACAACTTCTGAGAAATAATTAATTCTTAATAGTGTCCCTCTAGGTATTACTAAATATATCTTGATGACTAGTTTTAAGAATTTATTGAGTCAATATTACTCTTGAAATAATTTGTTTCTTTGCTAATGTTTGAAATAATTTATTTCCTTCAAGAATATTTATTTATTTATTTTATCTTTAGTCTATTTTGCAAAGTCAAGAAATATTGTATTTTTGAAAAAAAATTTAATGAGTGGCCATATTTATAAAATCTTTACATCTAAACAATTATCACATCTCTTTCAAGAAGATTTTAATTTGTTTTGAATATTTATAAATATATCTTTTCCTCTTATAAATATTTTGAATACATTGTTGTACGCAATTATCTATTAGTAATTTTGAATATATTTTGAATATATGTGATTGTCTATTAGTAATTAGTTGTTGATTAAGAAGAGAGACGATCTTGTCAAGGATTAATTTTCACTTTGCAAGAGGATTGATTCTCCACATCTATTCCATTTTAATTCCAAGTATCCCAACTTTTGACAACTAATTAATTCTTAATATCATCCCTCTAGGTATTACTTGATAATTTTTTAATTTTTTTTTAATAATCTATAGCCTCAATATTAGCATCTAATGCAAGCAATCAAATAGGATTAGAAAACAACATCTACACTTGAATCAATTAATCTGATGTGAAAAATCAAATGAGATTAAAAACCAACATCTACACTTAAATCAATGCATCTAATGCACACAATCAAATAGGATTAGAAATCCACATCTACACTAAAATCAATGCATATAGTGCAAGAAATCAAATAGGTTTAGAAATCAACATCTACATTGAAATTAATACATCTAGTGAATGAAATCAAATATAATTAGAAATCAACATCTACACTAAAATCAATGCATTTGGTGCAAACAATCAAATAAGATTAGAAACCACCATACACACTGAAATAAATGCATCTAGTGCAAGAAATCTTCTTACCTTCCACCCCCACCTCCCTCCCCCCTCAATCTAATCTTGAAAAATATTTTATAGTCTCAAGATTAACGACATCTAATGCAAGCAATCAAATAGGATTAGAAATTAGTGCATCTAATGCAAACAGTCAAATAATCCTATAAATCAACATCTACACTAAAAGCCATGCATCTAGTGCAAGAAATCAAATATAATTAGAAATCAACATCTATTTTGAAATCAATGCATCTAGTGCAAGCAATCAAATACGATTAGAAAACACCATCTACACTAAAATCAATGCATCTAAAGCAACTAATCAAATAAGATTAGAAATTGTCATCAACATTGAAATCAATACATCTAGTTCAAGCACTCAAATAGGATTAGAAATCGTCATCTATATTGAAATCAATGCATCTAGCAAAAACTTCTTCTTCCCTCTCTCCCCCATATATATCTATATCTCCCTCCATCTCTCCTTCTTTGTTTCTCTATCTAAACCCCCTCCCCCCAAACGCACATGCTCTCTCCCTCCATATCTATCTTTCTCTCCATCCCTCTCTTCCTCTCTCTATCTCTCTCTTCTTCCCTCTCTTCACCTCCCATCTATATCTCTATCTCCCTCTGCCTCCCCTTTGCCTCTCTATATCACCCCCAAAACATACACACTCTTTCTCCTTATCTATCTATCTCTCCCTCCCCTCCATCTCCCTCTCCCTCTCTCTTCCCCTTCTCTCCCTCTCTCCCTCTCTCTCCATCTCCCTTATCACTCCCTCTCTCTCTGTCCACCTTTATCTCTCTATGTCTTTCTTCTTACCTCCCTCTCTCTCCCCCTCCCTCCCTCACGTCCTCTCTCTCCCTTTCTCTTCCACCTCCTTCTATCTCCCCACCCTCTCTCTCTCTTCGTCCTCCAACTTAGTCACTCTCCCTACCTCTCTCCTTCTCTCCCCCCCTTCGTTCCATCTCTCCTTCTTTGTCTTTCTATCTCACCCCAAAACATACACACTCTCTCTCCATATCTCCCTTGTCACTCCCTCTCTCTCTCTCTATGTATTCTTCTTCACTCTCTCTCTCCCCTTCCAACTCCATCTCTCTATCCCTCCCTCTTAAGTCCTCTATCTAGTCCTTCCCATCTCTCCCTTTCTCTCCTACCTTCTTCTCTCTCCTCTTGTCTCTCTCTCTCTTTCTACCCTCCAATCTTGTCACTATCTCCATCCTTCTCTCCTCATCTCTCCCCCCTCCATTTTTGTGTCTCCATTTGTCTCTCTCTTAAACTTCTCCACCTCTCTCACTCTTCTCTTTCTCTCTCCCTTCATTACTGCTCTCCCCTCTCCTTCATTCTATCTCCATCTCTCCCTTGCCACTCCCTCTATCTCTCCACCTCTATCACTCTATGTCTTTGTTCTTCCCTCCACACACACACACACACACACACATATATATCCAAAGTTATTAAATTTAATAATATTAATATTATAATATATAATATTAATATTTTAATATCAATATTAGATTTAATGATGTTTTTTACATAGCATGATAACAAAATTTATAATAAAACTACATCAAATTAATATATATGGTTTTTCCTTTGAAAGGTTCATTTTACAAATATTTAATTAAAGGAAGTATTAAAAGATTTTGGAGCATGATTTTCTATTCTTTGTGTTGAATTAACATTTTTTCTTTTAATTTAAGAAATGTTATTGGCTTGAGTAAAGAGTAAAAATGTTTAGAATTTTACTTAATTTGAAACTTTAATATGGCAAATTTTTTTGTTAATGTAAATTTATGATCCATTAAAATTCACTTATATGATAAAAGAAGAGCTATTAAATATATTAGTGATTTAGGATTCAAGTATATGACCAAAGAAGAGCTATTAAACACATTAGTCATTTAAGATTCAAGTGAATGTTTTGGCCAACGTTAATGAAATTTTTATTTATTATGTTTTGAGGAGGTGACATACTTACACATTGGGGTCATACTCGGCCCAATGAGGACATGGGGTCATATTGGGTCATAGAATGCCCCTCTCCGCACAATAAAAGTGCATTGAGAACCTGACATACTACACATTGGGGTCATACTGGGTTGTAGAATGCGCATCCCCACGCAATAAAGTTATGAAGTTATGCTTTCAATGATGAAAAACATGTGCAAAATTTATATTGAATTTTAAAAATTTAGTAGAAGAATGTTTAGGTGTAGTTAATCAACAAGCTAGCCGAGATTTATATCTATCATCCTATTCTAATTATTCAATGTTAATTTATTTTTGGCATACTATTGTAATGTGTATAGAATTTTCAAAAATTTATAATTTAAATGATTTTTTTATTATTTAATATTAGTGAGGTTATGTTTTAGTCATGTTTAAGAATAACATTTAAATATGACAATAAATTGAACCAATAGCTTAATATTTAGAAATTTCTTAATCTAATCACCACCTATCTAAACCCCTTAAACTTTCAAATTTTAAATTTAAATATTATCATTTACGTATATTTCACTAAATTGAATTTATTATTTTTAATAATAAATTCATTTATATTTTAAATATATTTTAAATAATAAAAAATAACAATAATATGAAAAATTATATATACATATATATCAACTAACTTTACAACCGTATTAAATCTGAACTTCTGGTTAGACTTTTCATACGGGTGAAGTGGTGCTGGTGAGCACCAGTCCTGATCAGGTTTTGTGGTGGAGCCACAACAGATTACATGCCTGAAAGATCCCATAACAGGGTAAAAAGCAACAAGAATGAACCTGAAAGGATG
Organism: Pinus taeda; assembly: GCA_000404065.3. NCBI lineage: Eukaryota > Viridiplantae > Streptophyta > Pinopsida > Pinales > Pinaceae > Pinus > Pinus taeda. The sequence continues at coordinate 65,061 of APFE030871113.1, read as the reverse complement.
GCACTAAGGAAAAATGAAAAAAAATTAGAATTAGGAAATAGTAAGAAAGTTTATTATAATTTAATTGTTAAATTAGTTGTGAAGATAGTTATTTTTAATGGTTATGAGTAAATGTAGAGTAATTCGTTATTATTATTCAAGAAAAACCATACCACAAAAATGACTCGTTGATAATTCATACTAGTCAAACTTTCACTCCAACAAAATCTTCTAAATTTAAACTATCAATATATTTCTTTGCCTCTAAAAAACCAGCGCTTAACCAAAAAACAATTTGAAAACATACTCCAAATCTATATGGCCAACACTATTATAAAATTAAGAAAGCAGCAGGCCATGCACGTTATCCTCAAGGGAAAAGACGAAAAAAACCTGAAATCAGTCCTGGAAACCTGAAATCAGGGAACCGCAGGCCAGAATATGGGATGCCTGTATAGCTAGCAATATCATAACAAACTTAAAAAAGATAAATGAACCTGAAATGAATGCAGCAGCAAGGAAAAGTACATCAATAAATCTAAAATCAAATCGAGCAGGCAGCCTACGCACATATAAATATGAAATGAATGCAGTCCCATATGAAAAAGCAGTAGTAATTTAATTTAATGAGAAATTAAGTATGAATATATTGGAATTAAAAGTATGATGGGTTAATTTTGTATCATTAAAATGTCTAAATAACTTTGTATAATTAAAATACTTTCAAGATTTTTCAAAATATCGAATTTTTTTTATAGGTGGTTTACTGGTGGTCGTTACATTTACGGAAAATCTAGGCAGATCAATCTAGAAGGGAATTTTTTAAAGCCTTTTGGCCGACTAGCATGGCCTAACTCTAAAGGCATCAAAGAGAATTGAACCTCCTGTAACCTTTTATCGACAAAATATTTTAACAATGAAGACTCGACCAATTGAACTAACCCCTAAGACTTAATATTGAATTTATTTATTCATTAAATCAATCTTAAAAAATACTCAAAAATGTAGAAAAGCATACTCATGAACACCATTAATAGCATCTATAAGAGGAGCTGGGTAAAAGAAATAATGAATACAGATATTGCGGCAGGGTAAAATCCAGGCAGCAATCCTATTGCATTGTCCATAAATCTTCCTGCTCCATATCCGGTGATCCATTGCCAATGTAAACACAAAGTTCAATTTCATGCCCCCGACGCGAATCTCTCTTCTTCTTCCATCTAGATGGCATACAGAACGGGCTAAGTTCGTGCACCATTGAAATAGTAAAGGCAGTTGGAGTAAATTAGGGCAGTATTGAAGTCCAAATGGTTGTTGGCGTCAAAGGTAGTTAAACTAAATTTGGGCATTATTCAAGTACATAAGTAGTTGGTGTCAATTCTGCCATGAACAAAATGGTATAGCTGGTGCCTGCCTTTGTGGATTTAAGAGACCATTTAGGTCTAGGTGGCAGACACAATCAACTGGCATGGCCTCTTCTGTGAGCTTCATACTTATACTTAGCAGTTAGCAGGCCTCCTACTTGCAGTCAAAAATGGATATGCCTACCCTACTCTAGAAAAAAATAAGGATTTTGAAATTCATACAAGCATGTCATTGATGGAAACTCCGTCAAACGTTGAAGAAACTCCACATGGGAAAATAGCTGCAGAGACGACGGCCAGTGTCCAACTTAATCTGAAAACAACTGCAACGACATGCGATCTGTTCACAGGGACATGGGTTCGAGATGACTCCTATCCTCTGTTTCATGCTGGTCAGTGCCCTTAAGCTGATGACAGATTAAACTGCAACGGTAATGGAAGACCAGATTCTGATGATGAGAAATGGAGATGGGAGCCCAGCGGGTGTTCGAATCCAGGGTAAAAATAGTTTCCCTTTGAATAATTTAGAATATTAACAAGATTGAGATCAGAGAATATTTTAGAATCGAATGGACAAAACATAGATAATTTTTCACTCATTCTTTTTCTCCTTCCTATTCAAACTTTAACCTCACTACTAATTCTGAGTATATTTTGGCACAGGGTGGACAAGAGTGACATCAATTTTTCTCCTCAATCCTGTTGTCCATCTGATTCCAAATTAAGAGAGATTCTCTTTCCAATTCAAATTGTCACTTCACTACCCATTCAGAGAATATTTTGGAACAAGAGTGACTATCATTTTTTCTCATCAATCCCTGGTAAGCTGATAAATGTGGTTTACATGGATAGCTGTGCGTTTAATTATATGGTGAGTAATGAAGTCTTACACTCTTCTTTTTCTGAAAAGGATTATAATGTTTCTGTGAAGCTTGAGTAATGAAGTCTTACACTCTTCTTTTTCTGAAAAGGATTATAATGTTTCTGTAAAGTTTTTCTAGTCTCAGAGAAAGTTGAAAAGTTGGAGACTTTGGTGGCGCACTTCCAAGGGTACGTCTAGTGGACTTCTGTTTTCCACTGCCTCTTAGAACTACCTCGGACAACCCTGTATCCATTATTTCTGGCGACTTATATGCTTTCTGGAGTATTTTTTGTTTTCGCTGTGTTCTGGTGCCTATAGCCTAATCGCTTTTGGTTTCTGCCTTTAGAGGCCCTTTTGTAGTTTTATCATATAATGAACTTTTTGATCAACAAACCCAGTTGGAATGAGACTGTCTGTTTTGATGACATCTTTATGTACTCCTTTCTCAGAAATTAATAAAATATTAACTTACAAAAAATTAAAATAACCTATAAATCAAAGGCTATAAAACTTGAAATTATCAAGGTTATCCTAGATTAAAAATAAATAAAGAACATTATGACAAAGACAAGCAAGAAGACCACATATTACGAAATACTAAAAATATAAGAAACCCTGCACTTCTCAAGATAATTGGATATGTAAACTAGTGAACCAACGACGAATAGTGAAATAAAAACTAAAACCAAGTGTGTTTATTGAAAAAAATCTAACTATAAAAGAATCTAAGTAAAGTCCCATTTATTTGGGAGAATATATAAAAAGTTCCAGCAAATGAATAAAATAATGTAAATTTTAAGATGGAAAATAAGAAAAGGTAACAACAATTACAATGTTGGTTGCACAAACTTGGCAATCTTGTAATGGTTGAAAGTTAGTTGTAACTTTGACGATGATAGTCGCATTCTCCGCAACACCACACTCATGCTTTAATGCTCGGAATATTGTTTGGCTCATTGTTGGGCATAACACACTTTCTACACTTTTTTACCAAATATTTTTATCCCACCTACGTTGTATTTGTCCCAACACAAAAAACACTAAACCTATTCAATCTCCAAATGCTCACCAATATATGCTCTAAAACCCCAACAAGAGTCACCATTTAAAACCTAGACACCAACAACTTGACTCAATAATTGCTACGCAAGTGTAGAAGACAAATAAACTATTTTGTATGTGTGCAACTGCAAAGCTTTAAATTTTTGGGACACAAAAAAGGAAAGGTGAGCAGAGGAGAAGGGAAGGGGCTATTTAGCTAACCCTATGGAAGGGATGAGGGAGAATGGGTATCATTTTAACATCTATAAGGAGCAGACAACTCACAGAGGCCACTTCTCTATATAAATGTCTAAAAGAAAACAAACAATTATTCTAGTTGTGATCAACTAAATATTATTGAATTGCTTTGCGCGACACATTCAAAAAAATTTCAGTTCTATAGATATCTAGAACTGTAGAAACAAGCCACCACATCCTCAACTTCCACTTCTAACTCCAAATAAGGGAATAGATTCTCTATTTAAATATGTAAAAACTCCTCAAACTAGCCCTCTCTCTCACTATTTTGACATACACGTCCAAAAATGCCAACATTCAGAACAAATCAAAGATAGTAAAGAGTTTTGCTTCTTTCGTGAAACACAAGATGACTAGTACAATGCATAAAATAAGCTAGAACCCAATTTGTTGGGATGGGGTCCCGAGGGGTAGAATCCAAGTAACTTATTCATTTTTTGTAAAGAATTTTGTAAAGAATGTAAAGTCTCCGCGAAATGTGGATGCAGAGCGCGCAGATAGATAGGAGTCAAAGGGGTCTTAGCCCCTTGTTTTGGTCGGTTTTAAGATTCTCCCATGGTCCACGGAACATGGTATTGTATTGAAGGATGCTATAAATAGTCAAGTCATAGCAATTCTTAGGATAACTTTAGATAAGAGTAGAAAGAATGAATGAATGAATGATGTGGTAAGTGTTTGATAGGCAGGGAGGTTTGTTCTTGTCAGTAGCAAAGGAAAGGCTCATATCTGAGTGTACAGAGGCCTGGAAGAGTCCACAACTAAGTGCATGGACCATTGTAGCTGAGTGCAAAGGGTAGTTGAAGTTTGTAATGGAAGGATTATGATTAATAAAGACTAATTTTGGGTTGGAAATACTTGCATCTATCTGTTTAATTGTTATGTCACTTTCACTGTTGTTTATGTAATTTAATGTGTTTTCTCTAGGTGAATCTAGTTAATTGAACATGTTTATGCCTAATAACATAACTGAATGATATTTGCGAAGATATAAATCTAATTTGGGTTAGTTTCAGATAAGGAAGATAGGTCTTCGCGGCAGTAGATCTAGATCTCAGAAGCCTTAGAAGACCTGTTAAGTTGCGCGAAAGTAGAAGACATATCCTGTTAGGGCCTGATTAATGCCACTGACTAGTCCCATGAAGAGTTGAATGTATTTAGGGTAGAATTAGGATTTTTAACTCTATCGGAAGGATAAATCTACACAAAAGCAGATCTAGGGCATGCAAAGACATCACACTAGTCTCTAGATGCAAAAACTTGGTTCTTGCATCCCCCAATATTGCTTCGAGTGAGACTGCAACCTATGCTACGTAGGTTGTTTCTGAAAGGGCCAGTAGTGTATGGTTTTGTTGGTTGGCGCAACTAACTCTGAACTTGGATCAAGACCCCTTGATGCAGGAGCATCCAGCTCTGAGGAGACAGAAGGTGGTTGACTGTCTTATGGAGAGAATAAGAACAAGCAGAGAACACGTGCATAGCTAGACAGGTTATCAAACTTGTCATTTATTTTAATTTTCTTTATTATTTGTTTTATTTCCCAGAAGGTCATTTAGAGACCATGGTAATTGAAAACTGTGCTTTGTTTTAAATTTAGAAATTAGTTAGCAGTAAATTAGCATTTAGTACAAGAAACTGGTACACAGTTGGAATGATTATGGTAAAACAGTTTAATTGAAAGTGGGAGCAATTACGCTACCCAGATGTAAAAAACAGAGGGAGACAGATAATGAAATTTTTTTCCCCTCGAAGAGAAAGAAACAGAACTATTCCTCTGAATAAAAATAAATTGTTTTTAGAACCACTGCTAAAACAATTTGTCCATTTACTTTACGTTATGTGTGTTAACATACATTGAAACCAGAATACAAAGAGCAAACCATACAGTACGCGAATATATCTGGAGAAAGGAAGCTGTACAAGTAGAGCACGCACTGCTACAGGTGACTAATTCACACAGAAAGGAAGGCAAACAAACAACTTCGACAAGCATAACCAGGTAACACAAAAACAATCATTTTGTACCTTTAACAAGACAAGTAATGACTGAAAGTAATGATACAACAATGTATTAAATTCAATCTATATAAACAAGTGCATAGTTTGAAGTTGTCTGAGCATCATATGCTCGCCGGGGCGAGTCCCTTAAAAAAACACAACTGTTATAAATAAAGTGGAAGCCGCAAACGGCTAACAGAACCAACAGAAACCCATACGGATCCATTTGTTACCTACAGAACGAAAAATATCTACAACCCAGCACTAAATGACAGAGTGGAGCAACAGTTGACATAACCCAGGAGACTGCAAAAATATCGCAGAAAAGAACTCCCATTCCTAACAAATTTACAAACGGAATGACGCCGGAAGGAACCTACCCGGTTTGAGGCTTGTAGGTTCGGGTTAGCTCCAGAAACGCGGGAGGATAAAACCCTCGGCGGCCAACCTCGTGCAGCAACTTGCAAGAATGAGTGCAGGCGTATATTAAAACAAAGAAAGACAAGCAAAAACGAATAAGGCAGAAGAAAACAAACAATCTTGAACCATGGCTCTTACCTGAAGTTGCAGAGGCAGTATTGGGAGAACCCACCAATACCCACGACCTGGAGAACAAGGAACAAACCTATTAGAGCCGGGAGAAGACGGAACAACAAAGTCTGGCATAAAACCAGAACCTACCTTCGAGATAAGGTTGAGCGAAGTGGTTTGTTGAAGCTTGGAGCTAGAGAGAACCTGTGACAGAACCCATTACCAGTTAAGATTGCATGCAAAGAAACCATTCGACAGGAACCAAGCAAAGAAACAGCAAACGAAACGCATTGAGGCATAAGGAACCGACATTATACCACTCTCACAGGAAATACCAACGCGCAGGCTAGCGAGAGGCCGAGAGGAACCAGAGACTTCAACGAACGAAGGGCCTGTGAGCACAAAACCCTCCACAGAGCAGAGCAGGGTTTAACAAAACAACGATGAAATGACTAACGAAAACCAAAGTATAGTGTAACAAAAGGCGGGAGCGACAGCCGGACAGAACCCACAGGTGGAGTTTTCCAACCGGTGCAGCCGGTTACAAACCCTCCGAAAAATCTAGAGGCCTATACATTGCATTTACGCCAACGTTCAGTCATATTTCTTGCTGCCCAGTTGACACGACACGCCACGTTGGTGGGCTGGGCCATCAAAAGTGGTATCAGAGCAGGTTGACAAATAGGGAGAAATGGAGGGTGGTAGAGGAGGAAGAGGAAGAGGAAGAGCGATTCGGAGAATAGCAGAAGAGGGACTCCGCGAGGAGATTCGCGTTTTGCGAGAAAGATTAGCAGTGGTAGAAGCTGGGGGAAGGAGGAACCCAACAGATGATAGTGATGAGGATGTGGCAGAACCAGAAGATGAGGTTGAAGGGGTGACACCGGAACTCCGATTATTAAAGTCAGTTTTGTTGTCTAGTCATAAGCCAAAGCATGAGCTATCCACTTATGACGGAAGTCTGTCTGCAGATGTGTTATTGGATTGGTTAAGCGAAGTGAACAAATATTTTGAGTTTGAGGAAACCAGTGAGGACAAGCAGGTGGAGTTCGCCGCCACAAAGTTGAAAGGACATGCGTCCTTGTGGTGGGACAGTGTTTAGGCGGAAAGAAAGAGGCAACACAAACAGCCTATAAAGAAGTGGGCCCGAATGGAGGCAAAACTGAAGGAAAATTTTCTACCAAAAGACTATCAAATTATGTTGTATAGACAGGTCTAGAATTTAAAACAAAGAGGGATGACTGTTAAGGAATTTACAAAAGAATTTTATAAGTTGAACCTGCGAGCAGGGTACGTGGAAGATACCCCAGAAAAGACAGCCCGGTTTGTAAATGGGTTGAGGGGCGAAATCCTGGATGAAATCGGTATCCTCTCACCCGGAACTTTGGATGAAGCTTATCAGTTTGCACTAAAAGCAGAGGAGAAAATTAACAGAAAACAGAATGCCAGGAGAGGAGGCGGAACTGGCAGAGGAAAAGGTAAGGTTTTTGGCAAAGGTAGAAGTGCAGGTTCCAGTGAAGAAGGCAGCAGTTCTAAGTCTGCTGGCACAACAGAGAGGGACAATAGCACTAGAGGAGGATGACCAGCTCAGCAAGGGCGAGGAAGTGGTCGGGGCAGGGGAACTTTCCAGTGCTATCATTGCCAAAAGTTAGGACACAAGTCGTATGACTATCCTGAAGGTGAACCGGTAGGTGGAAGAGGAGCTTATGTTGCTCAGCCAGAGGATGCTGAAACAGCACCTCAAGAAGTAGAGAACGCACCAGAGACAGGTGAAGCTTTGGTGCTGAATAAGGTGTTGTTAAAACCAGCAAAAGAAGTTGCAGAGCCTGATCAGCGAAAAGCTCTGTTCCGGACTGTTTGCAAGTCACAAGGTAAGTGCTGCAAACTGATCATTGATAGTGGAAGTACCGACAATCTGGTGGCGGTAGAGATGGTGGAGAAACTGGGATTGAAAAAGCTGAAACATCCCACTCCATATAAGGTGTCATGGCTGCAGAAGGGACACCAACTGTTAGTGGATGAACAGTGTGAGGTGGAGTTTCAGATAGGCAGGTATAAAGACAAAATTATCTGCGATGTTATGCTGATGGACGTCTGTCATATTTTGCTAGGACGACCCTGGCAGTTTGACAGAAGTGTAGTTCATGATGGAAAAACAAATTTTTACAAATTTGTCAAAGACGGAATCAAGCACACGCTAATACCCATCAAGGAGGAAAGTACAGCTGAAACCAGTGGGGTAAAAGCGTTGTTGATGGAAGGAAAAGAATTTATAAAGCAGATTGAGGACAGTGATGTGAATTTCGTTGTCATAGAAGACCAAAAGTAGTAATATTGCATACACAGATTTCAGATTTGCCCGAGGAAATCCAAAAGATGCTGCAGGAGTTTGGGGACATTGTGGTGGATGACCTTCCGGATGAACTTCCACCCAGGAGAGGTATTAGTCACTTCATTGACTTTATACCAGGGGCAAGTCTGCCAAATAAAGCAGCTTATCGGATGAGTCCTAAAGACCATGAAGAAATCAGGAAACAGGTCCAGGAGTTGTTGGACAAAGGATTGATTAGAGAGAGCATGAGCCCCTGTGCAGTACCAACTATTTTGGCTCCAAAGAAAGGAGGAGAGTGGAAAATGTGCACAGACTCTAGAGCCATTAACAAAATTACGGTTAGGTACAGGTTTCCCTTACCGAGAATGGACAATATGATGGACTGTTTGAGTGGGGCGGCTTATTTCTCGAAAATTGACATGAAAAGTGGATATCACCAGATCCGAATTCAGGAAGGAGATGAGTGGAAGACAGCTTTCAAGATGAATGAAGGCTTATATGAATGGCTGGTGATGCCATTTGGGTTGAGCAATGCTCCCAGTACGTTCATGCGCTTGATGAATGAGGTACTGAAGGAATTTATTGGGAAATTCGTAATAGTTTACTTGGATGATATTTTGATGATTAGTAAAATGAAGGAAGAACATTTCAGACATGTTCATAGTGTGTTGAGGAAACTGCAGCAGAACAAATTGATGATCAATCTGAAAAAGTGTACTTTTTTTTTTCAGCGGGAGTTAGTGTATTTGGGCTTTGTAATTGCAGAAAACAAATTAAAGATGGACCCAGAAAAGGTGGCAGCTATAGTTAGCTGGCCTTCTCCGGGAAGTTTGTTTGAAGTCCGCAGTTTCCACGGAATAGCAAGTTTTTACAGGAAATTCATCAGGAATTTCAGTGAGATCTGCGCACCCATGATGGATACGATTAAGAAGACAAATCAGCCATTTCACTGGACTGAAGCAGCGGAGAGAGGTTTTCAAATTTTGAAAAAGAAGATTACTGAAAGACCGATATTGAGGCTGCCTGATTTCAACAAACCTTTTCAGGTTCGTTGTGATGCCAGTAATACGGACATTGGGGCAGTACTAAGTCAAGAGGATAGACCATTTGCATATTTCAGTGAAAAGCTGAACGAGAGTAGACAGAAATACTCAACCTATGACAAAGAATTTTATGCAATTATACAAGCGTTAAAGCATTGGAGGCATTATCTATTGGGTAATGAATTTATTTTGTTTACAGATAACTCTGCGTTACAGTACATTATGCAGCAACATAAACTGAACCATAAACATGCAGCATGGGTAGAGTATTTACAGAATTTCACGTTTGTACTAAAACATATTAGTGGGCAAGCAAACAAGGTGGCAGATGCGCTGAGTAGAAGGATTCTACTCTTACAGGAAGGTACGATGCAGGTTTTAGGCTTTGAACACCTGAAAGAGCTGTATCAAACAAATGCCGATTTTAAGGAAGCCTATGAGGCTTGTCAAAACCCTCTGTTAAGAAACAACAGTCTGTGGTTGGATTATAATTTACAGGAGGGATTGTTGTTTAAGGGAGGACAGCTGTGTATTCCCAACTGCTCTATGCGCGAAAACATTATTCAGGAAAAACATAGTGGAGGTTTGGCTGGACACTTCGGTATAGACAAGACAGTAGCACGGGTACGACATTTTTATTTTTGGCTAAAATTACAGCGGGATGTACAAAGGTACGTGAGTAGGTGCAAAGTTTGCCAACTGGCAAAGGGACACAGTCAGAATACAGGTTTGTATTTACCATTACCCGTTCCGAGCCGACCATGGGACTCCGTCAGTTTAGACTTTGTTCTGGGTTTTCCTAAGACACAACGGGGTTTCGATTCAGTAATGGTTGTGGTAGATCGTTTTTCAAAGATGGAGCACTTTGTACCTTGAAAAAAGACCAGTGATGCTACTTATATAGCACATTTGTTTTTCACTGAGATTGTTCGACTACATGGGCTTCCAAGGTCCATCATTTCCGACAGGGATGTAAAATTCACCGGTCATTTTTGGCGAACCCTGTGGAAAAAGTTGAACACCCAATTACAGTTCAGCTCCGCTTATCACCCACAAACGGATGGCCAAACTGAAGTAGTAAACAGGATCTTAGGAAATTTGCTTCGGAGTTTAATAGGAGAGAATGCACGGACGTGGGACCATGTACTAGCTCAGGCGGAATTCGCATATAACGATTCCCCTAATCGCAGCACCGGTTTTAGTCCTTTCCAGATTATGTATGGCATGCATCCACGCGGAGTGCATGAGTTACGAGATTTGGGGAAGCTCGAAAAACGAAGTGCTGATGGGGAAGATTTCGCCCAAGCAATGAGCAATTTACATGAGCAAGTAAAGCTGAAATTACAGGACAGCAGTCAAAAATACAAGCAGCAGGCTGACTCAAAGCGCCGAGAAGTTCAGTTTAACGTTGGGGATGAAGTCCTTGCATATTTACGAAAGGAGTGATTTCCGAAACGGGAGTACAGCAAATTGAAGTATAGAAAGATAGGTCCCTGCAAAATCATTCGCAAATTTTCTGCGCATGCTTACGAGCTGCAGTTACCACCAGGGATCAGTATTTCTCCCATTTTCAACGTGGCAGATCGGTTCCCTTATGTCGTTGATCCGAAAGACGATACAGCAGCAGAACCACCGCGGGACACCAGTTGTGAGGAAAGTTCGTGGATGAGGCAGATGCCAATGGCACCACCCCTTGAGATCAAAGGGATTCTGGACACACAGGTAGGTAGGCGCACACGCAGGAAGGAATATCTGCGGTATTTGGTCAAGTGGAAGAACCGTCTGATAGAGGAAAGTTCGTGGCTTAACGCAACGCAGATACAGAAAGCAGGCTATTCTGTCGACGACCTCATGGAACGGATCCATGACTTTTTGCCACCCCAGCAGCCTGATGCAGGAGCATCCAGCTCCGAGGAGACAGAAGGTGGTTGACTGTCTTATGGAGAGAATAAGAACAAGCAGAGAACATGTGCATAGCTGGACAGGTTATCAAACTTGTAATTTATTTTAATTTTCTTTATTATTTGTTTTATTTCCCAGAAGGTCATTTAGAGACCATGGTAATTGAAAACTGTGCTTTGTTTTAAATTTAGAAATTAGTTAGCAGTAAATTAGCATTTAGTACAAGAAAATGGTACACATTTGGAATCATTCTGGTAAAACAATTTAACTGAAAGTGGGAGCAGTTACGCTACCCAGATGTAAAAAACAGAGGGAGACGGATAATGAAATTTTCTTTCCCCTCGAAGAGAAAGAAACAGAACTATTCCTCTGAATAAAAATAAATTGTTTTTAGAACCACTGCTAAAACAATTTGTCCATTTACTTTACGTTATGTGTGTTAACATACATTGAAACCAGAATACAAAGAGCAAACCATACAGTACGCGAATATATCTAGAGAAAGGAAGCTGTACAAGTAGAGCACGCGCTGCTACAGGTGACTAATTCACACAGAAAGGAAGGCAGACAAACAACTTCGACAAGCATAACCAGGTAACACAAAAACAATCATTTTGTACCTTTAACAAGACAAGTAATGACTAAAAGTAATGATACAGTAATGTATTAAATTCAATCTATATAAACAAGTGCATAGTTTGAAGTTGTCTGAGCATCATATGCTCGCCGGGGCGAGTCCCTTAAAAAAACACAACTGTTATAAATAAAGTGGAAGCCGCAAACGGCTAACAGAACCAACAGAAACCCATACGGTTCCATTTGTTACCTACAGAACGGCAAATATCTACAACCCAGCACTAAATGACAGAGTGGAGCAACAGTTGACATAACCCAGGAGAATGCAAAAATATCACAGAAAAGAACTCCCATTCCTAACAAATTTACAAACGAAATGACGCCGGAAGGACCCTACCCGGTTTGAGGCTTGTGGGTTCGGGTTAGCTCCAAAAACGCAGGAGGATAAAACCCTCGGCGGCCAACCCCGTGCAGCAACCTGCAAGAACAAGTGCAGGCGTATATTAAAACAAAGAAAGACGAGCAAAAATGAATAAGGCAGAAGAAAACAAACAATCTTGAACTGTGGCTCTTACCTGAAGTTGCAAAGGCAGTATTGGGAGAACCCACCGATACCCACGACCTGGAGAACAAGGAACAAACCTGTTAGAGCCAGGAGAAGACGGAACAACAAAGTCTGGCATAGAACCGGAACCTACCTTCGAGATAAGGTTGAGCGAAGTGGTTTGTTGAAGCTTGGAGCTAGAGAGAACCTGTGACAGAACCCATTACCAGTTAAGATTGCATGCAAAGAAACCATTCGACAGGAACCAAGCAAAGAAACAGCAAACGAAACGCATTGAGGCGTAAGGAACCGACATTATACCGCTCTCACAGGAAATACCAACGCGCAGGCTAGCGAGAGGCCGAGAGGAACCAAAGACTTCAATGAACGAAGGGCCTGTGAGCACAAAACCCTCCACAGAGCAGAGCAGGGTTTAACAAAACAACGACGAAATGACTAACGAAAACCAAAGTATAGTGTAACAAAAGGCGGGAGCGACAGCCGGACAGAACCCACAGGTGGAGTTTTCCAACCAGTGCAGCCGGTTACAAACCCTCCGAAAAATCTAGAGCCCTGTACATTGCATTTACTTTAACGTTCAGTCATATTTCTTGCTGCCCAGTTGACACGGCACGCCACATTGGTGGGCTGGTCCATCACCCCTTAAGGCAACAAATGGGTCCGTTGTCGAGACCAGGATCTGTGTAAGAGATGTGTGATGTCGCGTCATTGGAATTTGACTAAGAAAGAGATTGAAAAGTGGTTAGGTCGGAAGATTCACGAGTTTGTGACTCAAGAAAACAGGAATCCACATCTATCACATGAAGATTGGTTGAACAGATATATATACACAAAGAGACACAAAATTTTCTTTTGCACTTTTCCATGCGAATTATATGAGTTGTTATCTAAATTGGCGAATATTCAAGGGAGGTGGAAGCTCGATAGTCCTATAGTGTGGACTCCAAAATTGGTGTGACGACTAGAGGCATCTGAAAACAAGATCGCATGGGTTGTCGATCGTTGGCTTGATCGAATTCTGGGAGGATTTGTTACTGAATTTGCAGTTGGCATGTCAGTTAGCTATAGCGAAGCGGAGTGAAGATTCTTCAAAGGATCGTGAGGTAAGTACTTAAGGTAATTGAATACTTAGATTAAAATGCTATTATGTGAAAAGCGAGTAATGCCATTACCTTAATTTTTGGAGCTACGCGAAGTGGAAGGTTCTTTATAAGTAGTAACGGATCATGTCCATATTAGAGTCCATTGATTGAACCCCCTTCAAGTGACGACAAAGGGGCAATGCTAACTACTCTGTCGTTGTTCAATTAATAACTCAGGGTATTCCAAGGATATCTCATCCATCCACTCCACCTCCGCCTCCACCTCCACCTGTGCCACATTCACCTTCAGCTACACCTCTGCCTCCACCTCCACCATTCATCATGGCGAACGCAATGAAGATGTCAATCTTCAAAGGAATAGGAAGTGAAGATCCAGAGCAATTTTGGTTTGTTACGAACAATGTATGGACAGCACAATAAATCACTAATGATAATATAAAGAATGTGCAGTTCGTTACCGCCTTGTAGGATTGCGTGCTAACCTAGTACATTAAGTATTGCGCTAATAATCCTCAGGCATCATTAGTAGAGAATCAAATAGCTTTGAACAAAGAATTTAATAACCATAAATCTGAGGCACAGTCAATAATTGAATTTAAGGATATTTGAATGAGAGTCACCTTGGGACTTTGATCAGAGGTTGAAGTGCTAGATTAGGTAGGCTAACATGCAAATCTTAGATACTCAGCATCGCGACTGGTTTATAATATCACTTTTCCCACACTTAAGAATACCTCTATCACAGCAGAAGATATAAATGCAAGAAAAATCCTTGGAGATCGTAATGAGGCTGCATACATCTCCTATTCTAGATACGAACATGGGAGTACAACATATCCACTCACAGTTAGAGAGCCCGCACCTAGAATTACAGAGTCTAAGGAAAGAAAAGGATACTAAGCCATTATAATTGTGCGCAGATGTTTGGTGCTTGAAGTGCAAGGGCCACGGGAACGATAAAGATCATTCTCCAATATACATGAATTACCTTATGGGGGGGTCAGTCCCCCTGAAACTAGAGGCCCCTGTCAGGCCAAGCATGGGAGTTGTGCTATGGTGCAGCATTTGTCAAGTTACTAGGCAACATCCGACGGATAATTTCCACTTACTTCAGAAGTTTGTTCAGACACCCCAGCAGCTGTTTTGCAATTTCTGTAAATCTATAGGCCATGATGAGCACCATTGTCGAAGTTATGAGCTAATGATGGAAAGAACCCCTACTTACCTTATGCAGGTAGAAAGTTGGCCTCAAGATCCAGGAGCAGGAAGAGCGTGCGGGGGTTTTCAAGGCTGAGGACGAGGACAAGGAAGAGGACCTGATAGAGGTCATGGTCAGGTTATGTGCTACAACTGCGGAGAGTCGGGCACTTTGCGCAAGATTGCCCGAATCCTACACACCCTTCGTGTCAATACTCTAGACAATTCGACCATGCCATAAAAGATTTTCCAATGTTCATAGCTAAAATGCAAGAGAATAAAACACAATGTCATCAGCCTACATAGAATTTACAAATGACGAGGGTTGAGCCCCATGAGGAAGATCAGAGCATTAATATTGTACTAAGAAGTGGTATGATGAATGGCACAGATAAAGGTAAGCAACTTGAGGAAGAGGGATGGGTACGCAAATCTCTTGAGAAAGAAGCATCCTTTGACCTTAATCGCACTAAGGAAACATTCATGGGAGCAAAGAAGAGCTTTGCTGAGGCCTCCAGCTCAGGAAGCCAAGAAAAGACACTAGAAACTAGTGCAATGAAAGAGTTGATCCTTCCGTACTCACTATTTTTTTGAACACCTACATGAAGCTACTGCGTGATAGAAATATTGTGGAAGGACTACAAGAATTAATAAATAAATGCGCCAATGATGAAAAGATCCCTGAAGAACAACATGTGGTAAGAAATATTAGTAATCATAAGGCACGAACAGGACGTGATATGAGGCTAACAATGCAAATAAGCGATTACGAAATGGACCAAGTAATTTTGGATCTGGGATCCAATGCGAATGTTCTGCCGAAACAGACATGGGAAAGGATGGGGAGACTTGTGCTATAGTGGTCTCTAATTCATCTCTAAATGGCGAATCAATAGAAAATCATCCCCATGGGATGATTGTATGGAGTAACGGTTGATATTGAACACGTGAGTGCATTAGTGGACTTCAAAAGTTATAGAAATTGTCGATGACAGTAATCCCTACCCCCGCGCTCCTAGGAATCGACTATGCTATTGATATGAAAGGGGTTATTAATTTGAAGAAAAGGAAAATGACCTTTGAAAAGAAGTCACTTAAGGTCGTAGTGCCACTGGATCCTATGGAAGGAGCGCGCTATACCGAACCCGTCCACGATTATGTAGAAAGTGATGATGAGATGGATCAAATATACAAGATAACATCGCGAGATCAGGATTGGATCAATCCAACGACAGATGGATGGATCGCATGGGACTAGGAGAATTCATGCAATTATGGCTCAGATGAGGAATTAGAGCATTGGAAAAACCGCTTACATGAAAAATCTACATTGCAATGCAATATGATGACGAAGCCACTACGCTGTGCTTCGTTAGAGGTAAGAAAGCTACCTTATTATGATGGTCTGACTGACATAGATATGTTTTTAGACGAATTTGAACGTGAAGTCCCTGAAGAATTTGATGACTACACCATGTTTGGATTGGTAAAATGCCATGTATCAAGTTTGCGCCTTATGTTGGATACATGTCGAAGATACCAGATTGCACTAAATTTGAAAAAATGTATATTCTACGATCCTTTTGGGATCTTGTTGGGTCTTGTTGTGTGTAAGAAAGGATTGATGGTGGAACCTACCAAGATCGTTGTAATTGTGAACTTGGAAACCCCTAGGAACGTCAAGCAACTGCACGTGATGCTGGGACACACTGGATACTATAGAAAATTCATTAAAGCCTATGCTCAAATTACAGTGCCCATGGAAAAACTGTTGAATAAGGATGCGACATTCTGTTGGGATGAGGAATGTCATCTCAGCTTAGATGTATTAAAAGAAAAGATGGTGATTGTGCCAATCCTGGTATTTTCCAATTGGAAGAAGGAGTTTCATGTACATGTGGATGCTTCTTACATTGCATTGGGTGCAGTACTAACACAGGAAAGCAAAGGCGAATTGGACCATCCTATAGCCTTCACAGGTAGGAAGTTATCAAAGGCTGAAAAAAATTATTCAATGACCGAGCGCGAGGGGCTGGCCATGGTTTACGTGCTGCAGAAATTCAGGATTTATCTTTTAGGGGGACATTTCAAGATGTATACAGATCATTCTTCCTTAAAGTACCTAGTCAATAAGCCTGTGTTGGGGGGAAAGATTTGCAGGTGGTTGTTATTATTTTAGGAATATGATTTTGAAGTTATTGTGAAGCCCAATTGGTTGAATGTTGGTCTAGACCATCTGTCAAGGATTGAAACAGGCGAAGAACCCAGTAATTTGGAGGAAGGGTTGTCGAATGTGCAACTCTTTATGGTACATGTAGCAGATGATCATTTTGCTGACATTATTCAACTTTTAACTATAGGAATGGCACCTGAAGGATATACAACTCAGCAGAGAAAGAACTTGTCACTTGCGCAGTAGATTCTTCGGTCATTGCAAGACAATTGTACAAAATGGGGGTAGACGAAATATTGTAGAGATGTGTGCCGGAATTTGAGTGTGATAGTATTCTTGTTGAATCTTGTGGGGGAGCTACGGGAGGCCATTATGCAGGGAAAGAAACCACACAAACCATTTTGCGTGCAGGATTATGGTGGCCAACATTGCATAAGGATTCCAAAGTATACTGTAAGGCATACGATGCATGTCAAAGGATTAGCAAATTGTCGCGGAGGGACGAACTACCACTACATCCTCAGGTATATTTGCAGGCATTTGAGAAATGGGCAATCGATTTTATTGGGCCAATTCAGCCACCTGGAAAGAAAACGGGTGCGCACTACATTATCACTGCCACGGAAAATCTAACCAGATGGGTGGAAGCACAACCCATGAAGAATTGTACAATGGCTACTGCAACAAAGTTCTTATTTGAATATGTCTTAATGTGGTTTGGATGCTTGAAAGTATTAATGAGTGATATGGGAATTCACTTTCTAAATGAAATGATTAGCGCGATGATAGATGAATTTCAGGTTTACCATCAAAAGAGCACACCATATCACCCATAGGCAAATGGGATAGTCGAAGCTTTTAACAAAATTTTGGAGAACGTGTTGACAAAGGTATGTAATGTGCAGCAAAATGACTAGGATGTGTGTGTGCCTACGGTACTGTAGGCCTATAGGAAAACTTGTAAGAAGCTGATAGGGAAAACGTTGTTCAGATTGGTCTATGGGGTCGAAGCAGTGATGCCTATGGAGTACATTGTACCTATCCTATGCATAGAAGCTATAAAAAACATGGAGGATCGTGAGGCCTTGGAAGAACAACTTGTGTAGCTACTGGAGTTAGAGGAGGACTGCTTTCCGGTGGGATTCCACCAACAAGTATAGAAGGAACGCAAAAAAGCATGGCATGATCACCATATCAAACTTCGCACTTTCAAGATAAATGATCTTGTGTTGTTATATGATAGCAAGTTCACCAAATTTCCAGGTAAATTCCAGATGCATTGGTTAGGACCGTATATTGTCAAGGAAATTGTAGAGGGTGGCGTAGTTCATCTCGCAAAGCTGAATGGTGAACCTTTTCTAGGAAAAGTGAATGGGATCCAGCTGAAGTTGTATATAGGGGATCCCATACCTACGTAACGAATATATGGATGCAGGACAATCTAAGTTCTCTAGGCAGTTCAAGGGAGTGCGGGACTATAAACTACATTGCCTGTCGGAAGGACAAGGTAGCAAATAGGATGCGCGAAGATTGACAAGCGTGAAATAGATGTCGCTGTGCTCAGGACGTTGTGCCATGGAGGAAGGTGCCACATAGCACAGTGCCAAAATATCTGTTGGAGTCATTGTAGATGATTGGACTGAGAAAATCCCATTAGGAGGAGCGAGTAGGCAGAAATTAAGGTGAAAATATTTGAAAATCTGCTGCCAAAGGTGCATTTATGATGAAATTATGGAGGGAACGGTTGGATTTGAATCTGAAAATCTCTATAAGTATGTCATGTTGGTCTGTAAAGAAACACTTTGTTGTCTAAAAATTTCTTGCACGCACCGAGCAGATTGGGAGATTTTGTTCAAGCACCTAGGGCTAGCTCATTATTTTGATACATTTCGCCGAGTTTCTTTGGAGAGGATATCTGAGCTTATGAGTTCCAAGGCCACGGTGTGTGATGCCCTAACTCCAGAAGTTGTAGGCATAGAAGCTACACCAGCAGTGCCTACGATTCCAAGGTCGCCTAGGCCAAAGGAACCTACTTCCAAGCCAAAGGAAAAGAAGTTGGTCGTAGAACCAATGCGCCACTCTCCCCAAAAGAATCTGCAGGAGGTGTGGCATAAGGGAAAAATGGACAAGAAAAAGCACCATTTTGTTCCCCTAGATCTAGACGAAGAGAAACTCCTCTAGGGGATTGAGGAATTGGATGTCGAGGACACTGAACCAATCACTATGCTTCCAACATATGTGCCTCTATGAAGAAGATAGAAGAAGGTGACCAAAGACCCTGATTCCAACAAATTTTCAATTGCTACGCCACTACTCCCAACTGAAGTTGATTTTGAGGGAGTGCTCTTAACACGCATACCAGTGTTAAAGATGGAAGACTGGGACCTCGCCAACCAAGAGAAATTCCTGCCTTTAGCAACAAATCAGTATATGTCCTGCGTATACTATGAAGAGACAGGGGTCACAAAGTTGGAACCAATGAAATGGGTTAGAGGAGTTCAACTAGCGGGATTATTGCACATGTGTGTGTGCGGCAGTTGCTGACATTAGTGCACGATGGGTGTTTATGGATAGGTGAGCCTATCCCCATCATGGATATATTAATCCACTAGATTACTAAGCTACCATATAAAGGATTGGACCCGGCAAAGGAGTTTGCCGATAGAAAACCAAGGAAAAACAACTCGCAAACCATATGAAGGCCGAGTTCAAGCATGTAAAGAAAAAATGCAAATATTCTATCCACTCCATAAGAGACCAGGTGGTACAGTTTTCAGCGTAGATCCTAGCAGGAAAGATAATGCGGAAGTGTCGCATGAATGAAGTGCCCGCACCAATCATTTCATTAACAGTGCAGTGTGCGAGTGGGGTCAAGTATAACTGGGCCCAGTATCTATGTAGAGATATTTTGGCAAGCTATCGCGAGGTGCAAGAGGAGAGAAAGCCCTTCCACTATGATTAGCTCTTATTGCTAATCATTTTGGTGGCATGGAGGCTCCTGGAGGACAGTTAGTTCCCTCCACTGAATGAAACCATCCCAGAGGCAACAAAGTTCGCTTCACTGTGACAAACAAAAGATGCGGAACAGATTACAGAATCAAAGATTTCTTGGGTATTCATGGAGATGGACATCTACATGGCTATAAGCTAGAGGCCAAGGTTATCTCCCACCCTATTTGAGGAGCTCAGGGCCTTCATAGAATTTAATGCAGACTTTCACAATGTCTGGATCTGCACGAGGAGAGACCCTCAAGCGGTATGGCACAAGTTGCCTTACTTAGTGGATGAAATAGATCTATAGGAGGTTGTGGGTGGATGGCCAGTAGAGTGGCGTGAGCCTACCTATTTGGATGTCGGGACAAGCAAAGCAGGAGAAAGCTCCTCCACGCAGACCTCTGTTACAAAAAAGCAGAAAGAAAAAGAGTAGGAAGTCTCACGGAAGAAGGCTGCCCAATAGAAGAAAAAAGAAGTTGTTGCTAAAGCAGTTGCAAAGGAAGAGCATGTTACGAAGGAGTGCGCTGCTAAAGAGTAGGTTGAGAAGGAAAAACAAGATACCAAGGCAAGCAACAAATCAGTTTCGCAGCACACTGATGAGCAGGAGATATCTTCATAGGGTGGCGATGGGGATGAGGAGGTGTCCACCCCCTTTAAATTCCAAGAGAATAGCAAAGAGACAATGACAGGTCCGTGAAAGAAGCATAAATCAGATAAACATTTGTAGGTGGACCCTCTTGTACTCACAAAGGGCGATTTAGATGAGATCGACGACAAGTTTTGAGATACCACATCATAGCTATGGTCGCACTTTGAGCAGCAATATATATAGACACTTGGGGGTGTCTAGAAGGATCTACGCGAGTTGTAGATCTAGACTGGTATGATCCAGGAGAGCGTTGGGTAAGCGAGTGCAGTGCAAGAAAGCTTGGCTCAATGTGGCTGTGCTACCGCTCCAGGTTCTCCACGCATTGCATCGAGGGGTCTTAGACGAGTTGCAAATCAAGGAGCAACGCACCCTTGTGGTCCTCAACGAATGTAAATTCAACAATGCGCAGATGTATGAGGAGAAGACACAGGCGCTAAAGGAGAAATAGGAAATACAATTGTGAAGCACAAACCTAGAGTCTGTAATTGAACAAGCCTACAATACACTTCCAGAATTGCATATCCTGGAGGATTCATAGGTTAAGACGAAAGTCAGGAAATTGGCCGCTGTGGTGCGCAACACTAAAGATGAGGTTGGGCAAGTTACTTTTGAGTTCCAAATGAAGATATCTGAACTCCAGCTCAAGCTTCAACCAACCACACTGCCAGAAGCTTGGGCACAAAGAGGTGCAACTATTAAAGAATCAATGGATCAACTAGATGTCGCAGTTCACGGGTACAACCAACTATTCAATGAGGAAATGGGCCTATGGGATACATTGCAGGAGGACCCTATGCTGCAACAGTTGAACACAGAGGTCAGGGAAATGCAACAAAAACATGTTGAAATCAGTACGACTACCCAGACGTTGGCACTAGTCCAGTGCTTCGCGCGCTTGCAAGAAGGCAAGGTGATTCAAATGCAAATCCAAGAGTCACAAAAAAACAGTCCCTGCTAAGAGACTGGCTTCAGCCTTAGACAAAGGAAGCCAACCAACTTTCACAAAATATCCATGAGAAGCTAAAGGCCATGCAACAGACCCAACGGACTACGCAACTTGCAGTGGAAGGGCCAACCACAGATAAATTGGTCCATGAGGTACAAGCAGCAGAAAAATAGAGTACCGCATTGCTTCAAGCGTTGACCAAGGTAGTAAGTGAACTCCGCTAGAAAGTGGAACAACCAGTTGAGTGACTCGAGGGCGAGTCACGATCTTTGTGTTGGGGGCCTATTGGGATGGGGTCCCCAGGGGTAGAATTGAAGTAATTTATTCATTTTTTGTAAATAATTTTGTAAATAATGTAAAGTCTTTGCAAAATGTGGATGCAAAGCGCGTAGATAGATAGGAGTCAAAGGGGTCTTAGCCCCTTGTTTTAAGATTCTCCCATGGTCCGCTGACCAAGGTATTGTATGGAAGGAAGCTATAAATAGTCGATTCCTAGCAAGTCTTAGATAACTTTAGATAAGAATAGAGAGAATGAATGAATGAATGACGTGGTAAGGGTTTGATAGATGGGAAGGTTTGTTCCTGTTAGTAGCGAAAGAAAGGCTCCACAACTGAGTGCACGGAGGCCTAGAAGAGTCCACAACTGAGTGCATGGGCCCCTACAGATGAGTGCGCAACGTAGTTGAATGTGTTTTTTCTGTAATTCAATGTGTTTTCTCTGCACGAATCTGGTTAATTGAACATGTTTATGCCCAATAAGATAATTGAATAATATTCATGAATGTCTAAATCTAGTTTGGCTTGGTTTCAGATAAGGAAGATAGGTCTGTGTGACGATAGATCTAGATGTCAAAAGCCTTAGAAGACCTGTTCAGTTGTGCGGAAGTAGAAAACATATCCTATTAGGGCCTGATTAATGCCACTGGATGGTCCCGCGAAGAGTTTAAGGTATTTAGGGCCAAATTAGGAGTTTTAACTCTATCGAAAGGATAGATCTGCGTGAAAGCAGATTTAGGGCACAAAAAAACATCACACTAGTCTCTGGATGCAAAAACTTGGTTCTTGCATCCCCAAATACTACTTCGGGTGAGACTGCAACTTGCATTATAAAGGTTGTTGCCAAAAAGGCCGACAATGTAGGGTTTTGTAGGTTGGCGCAGCTAACTTCTAACCTGGGTCAAGACCTCTTAAGCCAGCATAATCCTTGACTCACAAAAATGCCCTAATCCAAATGATGTGGTAAGGCTTTCCTTCTTCACTTTTAGAGACAGATTATGCTCATCAGACTCTCACTCTCGTGGGTTTGTGGAGGTGTGGAAGTTGCAGAACTTGTTATTCTGCTCAGCTACTTTTGCACTTGAATTAGACAACGCATGATGACGGACGACCCCTGCTTATGTAATAAATTGGGAAATCTATATTCTATTAAATCAATTGGGAAAAATGTATATTTGATTAAATCAACTTCGAAAAATGTATATTTTATTTTTCGTAAATCCACTGTGAAAATATATATTCTATATTTCGTGTTTTTTGTAAATCAATTGGGCAAATGTATGTTCTTTTTTTTGTAAACGTATATTATATTCCATTTTTGGTTCATTGATAGTTGTGAGGAAATCTATTACACATGCAGAAGTTGCAAAAGTGTGGATGTCTCTTTTGCATTCTTCCTCCTTCCATACACATCCCCACTTCCACACCTCCACACACATTCCCCACACCTCCAGCGCGCACAACACTTATTTGGCATGAAAAGTTTTGTTTACGTGTATAGTAAATGCATTAGGTCGTATAGTAATCCTAGATTGACATCAACAAATGATCCGATAACTGCCACGAAGTCTTTGTAATGACAACAAGTGGCGTAGAAACAATTGATAACATTGAGTATGAAAGCGTTCGAGAAAGAACAAATGCGGAAAACAATTGTGAGTGGTGCTTGTGTAGAAGAAGACATTTTCAAGGAAAAGATTTATGGAAGAAGCGTGTGGAGGCGAGAATAACGATAGATTTCGGGAAACAAAGCGTTCTCGAATAATGACAAAACACGAACTCGCACTGCCTTAATTTCTTTTGCATTCTTCCTCCTTCCGTACACATCCCCACTTCCACACCTTTACATGCATTCCTCACTCCACACCCTTTTTCTACACACCTACAACCCACACAACACTTCTTATGTATGAAAAGTTTGGTTTACGTGTACAATAAATGCATTATGTCATATGGTAATCGTAGATTGACACGAACAATTGATCCGATAACTACCACAAAATCTTTGTAATGATAACAAGTGGTGTAGAAACAATTGATGGCATTGAGTATAGAAGTGTGCAAGAAAAAAAAAATATAAAAAAACAATTAAGTGTAGTAGTATCTCTATGGAGTTTGATGAAGTCGTTCATGAGATAAAGATGTATGAAAAAAGTATGTAGAAGCGAAAATAACACAAAAATGATTATGAAAACAAATATTTTCAAAAAATCACAAAAAGCGAACCCCTCGTTACCTTAATCAAAGCAGTGTATCAATAACTACCCAAAAACCAAGAACTATGATACTTTACCGCCATCACTCTTATATAACTTGACTCACAACCTAACAAAAATATCTTGCCCATATAACTTAATATTATATTGTTTGGTCACCCAAAATAATAATAAATACCCTCTTTTCATAAAATTGTTATGCCTTACGTAATGATGAATATTTGATATAGGAATGTTTACGTGTAATTAATCAGCTAGTAATCCAAGATTTATATCTATCAGCCTATTCTAACTATTCCATGTTTTTTTTGGCATACTATTTTATTGCGGATAGGATTGCAAAAAACAT
>APFE030871113.1:0-17539 GCA_000404065.3 Pinus taeda | reverse complement strand
ACAAGTGAAAAAACAAAATCTAAAAGAAACACTAATCTTTTTTTGTGAATTCCCAAAGTTAACCATTTACAACCTATTTTATTATCAAAATAAATCTATAAACAATAATTTACAGAAATAGAAAGAGTTCATCTTCTATGGAAAGTATTTTTTAAGGATCTGCCCATTAACAGGTAAAGATTCTCTTTTCCCTACTAAATATTGAAACATGAAAGTGGATGGACCTATTATTTCAACAATTTGGAATGGGCCAAGCCACATTCGTTGGAATTTAGAATGTTTTCCTTTTTCCTCATGAGCCTTATCCCATTTCAAAACTAAATCTCCAATTTGAAAATCCTTCCTAGATACTATGCTTGAATCGAAGTAAGCCTTTACCAATGCTTGATGATTAGCATGTGTGATTTTAGCATGTTCTCCTTTCTCTTCTGGCTTAAGGATCTGCAATTGTCTTAGTTGTAAAGATGAAGTTGTTGTTTCGTCGATAAATTGAACTAAGGCCAAAGAAGGAAATGCTAGATGAGTTGTGAGAACTACTTCTTTCCCATAAACTAAATTAAAGGGAAAAGTATCAATGGAAGTATTTTGGGTTATTCAGTCTGCCCATAGAGCATACATCAAATATTTATGCCAATTTTTATGATTCTAATCAATGGTTCACTTAATGATTTTGATTAAGTTTTTATTTGTTGATTCGGCCAACCCATTCCCTTATGGGTAATAATTGTCAGAATATTTAAGCTTAAAACCTCTTTTAAGTGCAAATTCATTCATAGCATTGCCAGAAAAATGTGATGCATTATCAAACATTAAAGCAAAGGTTAGACCAAACCTGGTGATTATAAACTGATCTATGAAATCAATGATATGTTCAACATTCGTTGTCTTGAACGGAACTGCTTCTACCCATTTAGTAAAATAATATGTAGTTGTAAGGATAT
This sequence comes from Pinus taeda, assembly GCA_000404065.3. Classification (NCBI taxonomy): domain Eukaryota; kingdom Viridiplantae; phylum Streptophyta; class Pinopsida; order Pinales; family Pinaceae; genus Pinus; species Pinus taeda. Next base: position 16,598 of record APFE030871113.1, on the reverse strand, counting down.
ACCTATGTTGTTTAGAAGAGTGAGGAATGATCTCACCTATTATATCCAATCCCCATTGATCAAAGGGTTGATCGATATTGACTGGTTGCAAAAGAAATGATTGTTTCTTTTGTCTCCCGGCAACAGTGTGACAAATTTAACATTTCCTTACATAGCTATGTGCATCTTTAAATAGTGTAGGCCAATAATATCCTGCACGCAAAATTTTATGTGATGTATCATTTCCTGCATAATGTTCTCCTACTGGTCCATCATGGAGTTCCTGTAACACCTTTTCAGCTTCAGATTTCTCAAGACATCGAAAGAGAACAAAATCATAATTCATCCTAAAAAGTACATCATTTATGAGTTGATATTGCTTAGCCTTCAATCTTAGGGCTCTTTTCTTTGTATAATTCAGTTTTGAAGGAGCATATCCATTCTTTAGATAAAATATAATATCAGCATATCTTGATTCAATATCGCTAAGGCTTACCTCATACATTTGTACCTCTTGATTTGGAGATGATATTTCATAAATAAGGGATGCTCCAACCAACATCTTGCAAAATTCTTAACCTTTTAAAATATTTGCTGGCCCGATCTCAGCATTGTATTCTTGTAAGGTAGTGACCCAATTTTCTCTCTTTTCATGCACATCTTTTTGTACTAAGAGATTTCTTACCGCTGGAAACGAGACTATGATCTTTGTACGGGTTTTAAGAAGAAAGAGTCTAAAGTATTTGATCACTTTGAAAATAGCATAAGCTTGTTTTTCAATGTCACAATAATTTAATTCAGCCCCTTGTAGATTTGAACTAAAGAAGGAAATTGGGGATTCTGCCTTGTCTTGATTGGCTTGAGTGAGTATTGCAGCATATGACTTATCAGAGGAAAATGTATACAAAATAAAAGGATCGGAAAAATTTGGAGTCGCTAAGGATGGGGAATTAATAATCGTTTGCTTAATCAGATTGAATGCTTCGTATTCCTCTTGGCCCCATTTGAAAAATGAATTCTTTTTTATCATTGCTTGTAATGGTGACAAAATCCTTGAGAAGTTTGGAATAAATATTTTAACAAAATTAATCTGGCCAAGGAAGGATTGCATGGCTTTCTTATTATTAGGCAAGGATATTTCAGAAATTTCCTTAGTTCTATCAGGATCAATATGAGTTCTAGATTTTGACACTATAAATCCAAGAAGTTTTCCTTCACTTAATGCAAAAAAGGACTTTTTTGGTTTAAGTGAAATCCCATACCTTTGGTAACGTTGGAAGATCTGCTTTAAGTCTCTAACGTGATTTCCGTCTTTTTTAGAATATACGGTTATGTCATCCAAGTAAATCACCACTGATTTGTTTACTAATCCCTTGAATGTGATATCCATGGCCCTTTGAAATGTGGCACCATCGTTGATCAGACCAAAAGGCATCTTTTGATATGCATAAGTACCCCATTTGGTTATGAACGTGGTCTTTAGCTAATCGTTAGGATGGACTAGAACCTGGTTGTAGCCAGAGAAACCACCTAAAAAGGAAATTAATTCTAATCCTATAATTGCTTGCAATATTTGTTCCATAGGAGGCAGGGGAAATTATTCTTTTGATAGGCTTTGTTAAGATTTCGAAAGTCAATACAAATTCTAATATCTCCATTTTTCTTTCTAACTGGTACCATATTGGAAACCCACCTAGAATCTCGAATGGGAAAAATAATTTTGGCTTTCAATAATTTATTAAGCTCGAACTTAATTTGACTTTCCATATTAGGATGAATCTTCCTCAGCTTTTGTTGGACAGGTTTTTCATCAGCTATCATCGGGATAGTATGCTGAATAGTCGAAGTGTCGTAAGTCTTAAGGTCATCATAGTTCTAGGCAATGATGTTTTTGTATTGTTTTAGGAGCCAAAAATAGGCTAATTTTTCTTCTAGGACTAGGCCAAGACCTAAGTTGATGTTCTGTGGCATGGTATCCATTCCTATATTTACTAATTCATAGTTTAGAGTTGAACTCTAAAGGTTTGAATTGGTAAATCTTTTAAATTGGTCTTTCAAATCATATAGGTCTTCCAACTTGACTACAGATTTTGGTATAGCATTATTAGTGCTTTCTTGTTGTACCTATTGGTCATGTTGGTGTTCATCAATTATCTGATTAGTGTAAGATCCTTCCAATGTCAGGAAACTTACAATATCAGAATCATTGTTGAAAATTCTCCAGTTTGTAACATTATCAGGGATGGAGGGCCTAAAGATCAATTCGATTGAGAATCTGTCGAGGCTATAGTCTTCCGAGGGAATGAGCTTGGAAGCTACATCCAGGAGGTCAGCACTAGAATTTTGGAGTCTGGGAATAGGTGAAATATTAAATGCTATAAAATTTTCAGTCAAATCCTGCACTAAAGATTGATAATGCTTCAAATGACCCAATAGACAATGTATAGTATTTCGTACCTGTTTAATAATAATCTCAGAGTCTCTGAAGACTTGTAGAGACTTGATATCTAATCTGATTGCCTTGTATAGTCCTTGGGCTAGAGTTTCATATTCTGCAGTGTTGTTTGTGCAATCAAACTTGAGTCTACATGTTAGCATAGTTTTGTTTCCCTCTGGACTAACTAATACACATCCTGCTCCTGCTCCATCATTAGACTTAGAACCATCAAAAAGTAATTTCCAAAATAAAGATTTATTTACAGGACTATCTATAAAACTAACGCATTTAGAACTATTTGTTTGAGAAAAAATTTCTACTTGAGACAGAACAAAATGTTCCAAGTAAGGCGAAGTATGAGCATTAAAATTTCCTAAGAAAGAGTCAACATAATAGTTTCCAATTATATTTCTGATATATGCTACAGGTTCTTTTTCTCCTTCCTATTTTTGGTGTCTTTCTTACTTAACCTTTATCTGATTTGGTTTACCATTTTAAGGAAGCCACATATGTGACCAGTCAGTCGCAAAGTATCCATGAAGTTTTTCAGACCAATCCCTGCTAAGAAGTAAACCGTAAAATTCGAGAATGATTGCAACTAAAATATCAATGACTTGACATACCTTTGGATTAGATGACAGCCTTATGGTAACTTGATTTAGTTCACTGATTACTTCAACCTGTGATCGGTCCAGCTAAACTATGCATACTACAGATTTTTGAGGTGGACATTTAACTTTGCACATATTTTTTTAGGTAAGATATTAGATGAAGCTCCTGAATCTACCAAACAATTATGCAAGTTTTTATTGAAAATTTCATAAGTGGGAAGGAATGGGGGAGTATGGGATTTTGACCTACCTCCAATTAAAGCAATATCATTTGGATCAACTTTATTTGCCATATTAGTTGGAGGTCTTCCCATTTCATGAAAAGGTTGCGAGATTACAGCAGCAGGAAGAGGCACAACAGGAATTGCATGTAACTCTTTCAAAAGTAGCTTTTGTTGATGTTTCAATTTGCTCAATTGATGAAAAGTAATGTTAGCCCTATTTTTCTTCATATCTTCAATGATATTATACTCCATCACATCATAAACAATCAATGTTTTAGATGGAGTTGAGGGATCGGATTGGACTGGGCTTGTTTGAATCGCTCTTGGTGATGATTTCTTACCTGCGACTTTATCTTTAGATGTCGAGCTTGCGATCCTCTGTTTAGAACTAGGTTGTGGAGGATCGAGCTGATTTGTACTTCTGGTAGTAATTGGTGATGATTCTTGATCCTCTTCGTCTGGAAGGATGAAGTCCCACATTCCCTATACTTCTACAACTTCATCTTCATTAGTAGGTTCTTCATTAGAAACTTCCTCTTCTTCTCCTTCAGATTCTGCATTTTTTATAGCATTGGGATGCTTTGAATCAGTTGAGGGATTTCTTCTATAAGGCTTGTAGGGATTTTTTGAAGAAGTCTCTACTTCTTGTCTCTTAATGTCAACCATTTCATTAGACATGGTTTTTAAGACTTTCTGTAATCCTTCTAAATCAAATGGGTCTTTTGATTTCTTTTTCTTAGGATCATCTCTAAAAGTAACCTTCCTAGATTTTCTTTCATCGACAGTGTTTTTCTTTTCTAAAGCTAAGATACGTTTTTCTACCGCTATCGCTTCCTTCATGTTTTCAACCAAGGTTGTCTTGGTAGCCCTATCAACGAAGATCGTTATGTTTGATGGTAAAGCAGATATGTACCATTCATTTCGAACTTCTTCGCTAGGCTTGGAAGCAGTCGAAATTTTATTCAAAAGCTTGTTGAAATGCGAGTTAAAATCTTTGATAGGTTCTCTTGATTCAGTCTTTAGATTCGAGAGATCATTGATCAGTGTTGTTGTAGATCTATCATCGCCAAACTTAGTCAAGAATTTCTCTTGGAAAATGTCCCAACTAGTGATGGATCCTAATGGTAATGAAAAATACCAGGATCCGACTGCTCCTTGTAAAGTATAAGGAAAGAGTCGGACAATAGCATCTTCATTAGTAACACCATTTAAATTTATCGATAACATAAAGTTGTTTATGTGTTCTTCTGCTAGCATGCCTGATTCGGTATTAAACTTAGGCAGCCATTTTTCAAGATGGGCTGGTAATTGACTGAAGGACATAAGCATTGAAACTGCCCCTGGATTATTCCATGGGTTTTGGGCTATTGTCGAACTACTAATAGAGGAAAGCACAGTTGAATTCGCTTGTGGAAGAGATGAGGATGTTAAAGTTCCAGTACTCTGATGGACAACAATTGAAGTGGAGGGGTGAATTGTTGACTTTGCAATGGAGAAGCTGGAATGGAAGTTGATGATGAAAGAGTCTCACTATCAGACCCTTGAGGTTATTTCCTTGCACTTTTCCTTTAGGTAGAGGTAATTTGGTTGGTTTGACACCAAACTTTTCACTCTACAATCTAGTTAAAGGATGAGAAGGATTGTATTGCGAAGTCACACTACCTTGAGATATTTCAGACTTTTGTGGTGATGTGGAAAATCCTTGAAGTTTATGAATCAAATATTCAACTTCAAGAGGTTCACTAGTAGATTTCTCTGAAATGTTTGGGTTTGTGGCAGTGGTTGTTGTTTTCTCAACTTTTCGGTTAGGATTTAAAGATTCAAAATGTGATGGAGAAGTCAGGGGGATGTTGAGGGAGATTTACTCTCAGAATGGTATTTAGATTTTGATTTAGTAGCCATTCACAATTCGAGGCCCTCCTTCTAGCGCCAAATATGTTGAAGCCCCGAAAATCGGGTCTACAACAAGGGGGATACCCACTCGGTCCGGACCTTGAAAGCAGCTCCTTTTTCGTTTGGGATGGTGGGTCTGACTGGGGATAATGGGACCAGTTTCCCAATTTGTGTGTGTTGATAAGAATTGATATATATGTTTTCTAAAGATTTCTAAGGAAAATGATTTTAATCTAAGTCTAATTTAAAAATGCAATCGTATTCTAATGAACAGAAATATTTAAGTCTAAAACTAACCCGGGATTCAACTTTTTACTTATGTGATCTAAAATAATTTTGAACAACAATTGGTAATAAAGATCATTCAATCCCTACAAGAAAATAATTCGATAAAAATGAATTGTTTCGTATAAAAAGTTAGCCTAAACAATTGTGAAAGGCATATCTCATAATAAGTCATTCATATATTGAGCATAAACAGAATAGTCATTACCGTACAAAAGTGCCAAATAATAACTCAAACATTCAAGCTTTCATATATAAATAACTGAGCATAAAATATTACTTGGACACATAAGAAAAAATCGTTAAGAGATAAAAGTACCATTGATAACAAGTTCTACTCATGAGCTTCAGCAATATAGATTTATCTCTTCTTAATTCAACATCTACTAAAAGTGCATTTCAGTAGCAAATATTAAACACAGATATCAATAAATCTTCCATTCATTCATCAAAACCTCCTCTAAGGGTGCAAAAGTGCATGTTCTGAGGAAATGTTTTTGACAAATTTCAAGACCCCTCTCTAAATGCATGAGAGGGGTTAAAATACCACTTCCTAAATACTAAAAATAGTTTATCAAAAAAATATAGGAGGAGGTTTAAATGGTCGTCCTCATCTAAGGAAAAAATAAATCAAAACTAAAACTAAAACTGAATTTGGAATTAATTGTTTATGTATCTATTCTTTGAGATCACAAGCATTCGGCATTGACTTAAGGAGCATTGATTGGCTGACCTCCGATTTTAGTTGCCCTGCGAAAACAGAATCGGCAAGTGTTGGCACTATTTTCTCAGTATATTTTGTAAGGCATTTGAGAGTCATGCATTGACTGTGCGGTTTAACCAAGTACTGCCAATAAGTATGCCAATTCAACTTGGTTTACTTCTTAATGGACCCTACCCTTTCCTCGGCTTTTTGTCTCCAGCTTGTCTGCAGTTGTTCTGCCTTTGGGAGAAATCTCGGTGCGGTCTCTGAAATGAGGTTTTCTCTATGTAGGTTTTCATTGACATAGTCAATGATGTTGTTTGCCACTGTAGATGCTTCTTCCGCTGCCTGCTCTGTCTTCCTAATCTGTGCATCCCATTTATGGAAAAGCATTTCTTTATGGGCTTCATTGATTCTGAGTGCGTCTGCTTTCTTTCCTTCTTCTGATTCATGCCAAGTCAAATAATCAGAAATTCTCTTATCAATTAAATCATGATCATGTCGCAAGTCAACGACTTGATTGGTAACTTTATCACTTATCCCGCAATGGATATTCCATTGCAATATTCTTTGTCATAATGCCTCTTGTTGTTGCAAGCGTTGGTTGTTTAAGGCAAGGGCTTTTGAGACAAACTATGTAAGCTTGGGATCATCTCTGTGCATTTCAAGCATGCCTGCAACTAATTTTCTTTTTCGGTCAAATTGTTCTAGTATCTGAGTTGCATTTGTTGAAAATCTTGCTGTAGCTTTTCTAAATTTTCCTCTGCTTCTCGGTTGGCACTGGCTTGTTGTAATTGTTGCTGCAAAATTTGGATTTGTTCCTCTCTATCCTTAAGTAATTGTTGTACCTCGGATGCTTTATCAATGGTAGCAGAAGCATAGGCTCTTGCAATCTGAGATAAATTAGTCATATTTTCAGTAGGGTCAGTGGTAGGGTCTCGCCAAAGGACGTCTAGCTGCTCTTCCTCTGATGAGAGCACGCTCTCGAGTTTCCTTTTCTTTCTTTACCTTCTTACCACTGCCTTATGCTGCGGACTATATAATACATCTAGAAGAGGAATTTCCTCTATTTTGAGCATGATTTCAGATGATGGGGCAATGGGAATATGCTCAAGTTCTAGAGCATTGCTAATTGTTTCCACGATCATATCTATCATTGTCTATATTGTACCCTCAGGTGTCTTCATGTTCTGCTCCTCAGTATTAATCAATTGATTGAATGTTTCCAACTCTTTATCCAGCTCAGTTCTTTCTAGCTTTGGTGGTTGGATGATGGGAGGGGGAACCTTTACCTGTGGTGTAGTCAAGACCTGTTACTCTAGACGTTCTTTAGATTTGGCAGTGTCTCTAACTTACCCTTCACTTTTATTATGGTCGCTCTTGGACAGTTTAGAGCATTCTAGTGATTCCTTTCCAGACTTAGGCCTGGACTTGTCTGTACCTAAGCTTCCTCTTAAACTGATACTGGGAGTACGCTCCCATATTAGTTCCAAGTGTAACTTATGCAAGGGGATGTTAGCTAATCTCCTTTCTCTATACAATTTGAATTCTTGGAATTCTGCTGGGGGAAATTGAATTTGATCCATGTGCAAAACTTCTTCAGTGTGCTTTTCTGTTGGAAGGCATCATCAAAAAGATCGTCTTTTTTGGAAAATACTTTTATCTTGACAGCAACAGTGAAATTCTTAATGACATCAAAAGGGTCAAATTGTCTTCCTGGAAACTTGAACAGTCGTAGACACAACATATTTTCTACTTCTTTGAATGCATGACCTAAATCAAATAGTGAAAAGGCTCCACAGGCCACAGGAAATAGTGGCCAAATGGCCTTCTTCTTGTTTTTCAACTCTTTGCTCATTCTTCCCACCCTGCAAGTTTGGTAAGCAATCCCTCGAGCCAATAACTTATCAAGAACATATAAGGGTAGGACATGAGGGGAAGCAATGCTCCCAAATACTCTGACATAGGTGAAAAATTCTTCCCCAAACATCTTGTGACAGGGAGAATGTCAACTTCCGCTTTGGGGGAAAATCTTGGGGCATCCCTATTATACAACATTCTATACAGAGGCAACATAACTCGATGGAAAATTCTATAAAATATAGGATAAACTTGGAATCCCACAATTCCTCATGATAAATGTGAATGAGTAAGGGATTCTATGTAGTCCACTTCCAACCCATTAAATGAAATTTGGAAACATAACAGATTGCATCCATAACATAAGAAACTAAATAGAAAGGAGGATAAATCCTCTGAGTGGTAGGTTTTTTTGACTGGTAGTTCCAAATAGCTGAAGCTAAATTATCAAACAATATCTAAGCCCAATCCATAATAATGGCATCAGTGGCTTTATCTAATAGGGGTATCCACTCAGATGAAAACTTGTTAACGTTGGGCCTTCCAAATAGTCAACATAGCATAGCAATAGCAAAGCAATATGCGGAGGGGAGGGAACCAGTACTGTACATACCGTGTTTATCTTTTTCCAATGGTTCTTCCCTCGCTAACCAGTTCTTGGTACACTCTACTAAATCTTCGTTTTCTTTGGAAGACTTCTCCACGAACTGCTTGTTGTAGGTTTCCTGCGATTCTGGTAGATGATACATAAGTGTTAAATCTTGTGGAGTGAATGACCCAATGAGGTCTTGGCTTCGAGACTTGAATTTTCTATTTGTTATATCAGCACTGTCCAATACCCACTTAACCATGTCTATGTATGGAAGAACCTTAGGTATTTCCGCTATTCGATGAAGGAATGAACATGCAAGTTAAGTGATTGATGCCTCAGATGACCCGCGTGAGTCTGTTGTTGCCTGAACCTCCATAACTCTAGGATTTTCTTCTTCAAGCAGATTATACATGCCTTCCCAAGTGGTTATGCCAGCATCTCTATTGCAGGTGGTGTCCGTGTATAAGGGCATCATCTCTTTGTCGTCATAAACTAGAGCTTTTCCCTTCTTTCCCATTATGTTCTACACAGTGCTTCGTATATTACTCTACTTGCCGCTCCTGCAATTTACAAGCAAGGAAAGAGATAAAGTGACGAGAAAGCTCTTTAATTTTGAAATCATATCAAATATATCGCCCTACATGAAATAACCTTTCCATCAGATTTAAATATTATCTCATAAATGATCATCAACTAACCATTAAATTGACATTAATGCCCATAACTCGGTATCGGATTACAAGAAATATTTTATTGAACTATGAGCCCTGCAGATCTGCGATAAAGCGACTTTGCGATTTGCTTCGCAATATCGCAGATCACAATATTACTAATCCGTTTTGTCAACAATCATTTATCACCTTATGCTTCTGCAAGATGCAATTTGTGAGATGCCTTATCGCATATCGCCAGATCAGGATATTTTACCTTAAGTGATACTTGCGGCATATGAAATCTGCGATGTGTGATGAGTCTTTAAGGCGTGCAATCTGGCATCACGTTTTTGCAATTTTGAAAGCTTGTTTATATGATGTCCTCCATTATCCCTTGTGATGCGATGTTTTATCATTAAGAGAACGATTTTATTTAGAACTTATCATAAAACTTAAGTTTTTTAGGTTTAGCGGGTGTTTTCCTAAGTTTATGGTAGCATGTTTTATTTAAAGGGAAACATAAGTGCTAGTTTTTATTTTTTTAGAAGGGTCCCCATTTATTTAACTTTGTTACTAAAACTAAATAAAAAGGGGGAATGTTGCTGGCCACAATAGGTTGTACGGATTCCTAGTCAGCATCCCAGTCAGCCGTGTACCCAAAATTTTGTCTACTTGACAAAGCAGACAAAAGTCTTTATCTTTCTCATATGAGCTCTGCTTTGAGTGAAACAAGTTGCAGTAGGATCATATTGTCGATACGGACCCAGTTGTTCATTTTTTGACCAATTATGAGCACTTTGGCTTTTGAGCAAATTTTTGCCCCTAATTCAGATTCTAATCTGAAATACCTCTGAATAAAGAAGATAATCAGGCTCCACACCCTACACCTAGATCAAATTATAGTTATGTTAATCCTAACTTGGTGGATAAGTCTTTTAATAAAGAAGTACATGCAGAATATTGGTTAGTACAGTTGGTTAAAGGTACAAAGAAGAGAGTTCATCATTAGGTTAGAGCTTGTGCATTTGAGTTGAATGGTATGCCTACATCAACGCATTTGAATGTATTGTCATTGGGGTCGTATAGTATGCTTTTGGGTATGCACTAGTTATATCTTCACAAGACTAAGGTGGATTGTTATGACAAAGCTATTGAGTGTTTGGATGACAATGGAGAACATAGAATCTTTGAGGGTAAGAAGAAGGTAACATCAGTTAGAATGGTGACAACTATGCAGGTGAAGCACAATCGTAGAAAAGGTTGTGTGTTATTTGCAGTGCATATTTCTAGTGACAAAAGTAAGGAAGTTGGGGATGTGGATGTCTTGAGTAGGTACCTAATTTTATAGCAATTATAGGATCTATTTCCCACATATATTTTAGAGTTTCTGCCTCACAAGGAAGTGGACCTTTCCATTGAGTTGGTACCACGGGAAACACCAGCATTAAAGGAACCTTACAGGATAAGCACACTATACTTAGTGGAATTGAAGGTGCAGTTGAGGGAAATGCTTGACAAGGGGTACATTAGGCCAAGAATATCAGCTTGAGGTGCACCAGTGTTGTTTGTGAAGAAGAAGGATGGTACACTTAGGTTGTGCATCGATTACAAGCAATTGAATAAGGTAACCATCAAGAACAAGTATCATTTGCTGAGTATTGATGAATTGTTTGATCAGTTGGAGGGAGCTTCATTTTTCTCAAAGATTGATATGAGATCTAGATATCATGAGGTACACATTAAAGAAGTGGATATTTACAAGATACCTTTCTGGACCAGGTACGAGCATTCTGAGCTTGTTGTATTTCCATTTGGTTTGAATAATTCCCCAACTATTTTTATGTGCTTAATGAATAGTGTATTGTGTCCTTATCTGGAAAATTTTGTTATTTTGTTCATTGATGATATATTGATATATTCTAAAAATGATGAAGAACACTTCAAACATTTAGCGGTATTGTTGAGATTGCTAAGAGAACATTAGTTGTATGCTAAGCTCAATAAATGAAATTTCTTTCAGATAGAGGTACATTACTTGGGACATGTGGTTTCCAAGGATGGTATAGTTGTGCTTCCATAAAAGAGAAGGGCTATCATGGAGTGGGAAACTCCTAGAAATGTGGATGAAGTAAGATCATTTATGGGACTAGCAGGTTATCATAGGAGGTTCATCATGAAGTTCTCTCAAATTGCATATCCTATCATTCCATTGCAGAGGAAAGGTAAGAAATTTGAATGGACAGAGGAATGTGCAACCTATTTTTAGCAATTGAAGAAGTTATTGACAAATGCTCTAGTGTTGAAGATTGAATATCCAGAAAAAGAGTTTGTGGAATGTAAAAACGATTGCAAGAGAGGACTTGGTGGATTCCTTATGCAAGAAGGATAGGTAGTATGCTACAAATCCAGGAAATTGAATGAGCATGAGAATAATTATCTGCCACATGATTATGAGTCGGCAACGAGCATACATGCATTGAAGATGTGGAGACACTATCTTCTTGGCAGGAGGTTTGTGTTGATGAGTAATCACAGTGGATTGAGATACTTGTTTTACCAACTGAATCTAAATGCTAGGAAAGCTAGATGTTTGGCCACGATCAAAAAGTTTGACCTTGAGATTAGGTACATTAAAGGTAAAGAGAATAGGGTTACAGATGCTCTTAGCATAAGGGTACATGTAAATCAAATAGCAGCTATGTGTGCCTATGGGATAGATTTACAGGATCAGATTTTGCAAGCAAGATAGCAGGATGACAGGTACATGGAGCTTATGCACAAGTTAGAACAGAGTACAGGTGATTAGGATTTGGACTATTGTCCTATAGCGGTTGATTTGGTTAGATTTACGGATAGGATATATGTGCCAGATAACAGTGAGCTCAAGAGGCTTATCTTGAGATAGTTTCATGTGAAACTATATTCAGGTCAACGATGATACTAGAAAACATTAACAATGGTAAAGAAGTTTTATTATTGATTGAATCTAAAGAAGGACATGGCAGAGTTTGCGGCTAGGTGCTTGGAATGTCAGTAGGTAAAGGAAGAGTGTAAGCATCCAGGTGGATTACTACAACCGATTTTGATTCTAGAGTGGAAATGGGAGGTCATTTCAATTAATTTTATCACGGGTTTTCTGAGGACATCTCAACAACATGATTTCATCATGGTTGTAGTAGACAGGTTAACATAGTTAGCACACTTGATTTCGGTAAAGTCTACGCATTTTCCTAATGATGTGTTGTAGTGAAAACAAAACACACCCATTTTATTTTTTATAATAAGCATGGGGACCCTTTTTACATGTATTTAGACTTTGAGTTGCATTGCTTCATTTTAAGTCTAATTTGCTTTCAGTTAACGCTTGTCTCTTGGTTTGCAAATTTAGTCTTAGTTTTATGTTATATTCATTATGTCAATAAATTCATAAATTTTCCTTTGTTTTGAAATTACAAATAATTAACATATCCCTCGAGACCAATATTGATATAATTAATTAAAATAGATGCACGCACATAATAAAAATGACACCAATATTTTGGACTAATTGCCCCAAAAAAACCTTGAAGGGAAAACCAGTGCAACATATGAGGTTTATTTTTATTATTATGCAACAGTAAAATATGAATACAATACTTCCTCATTGGGTATCCTCAAGAGAATCTACTGGAAAAAAAAAAAAAATTAGAAATTTTCTCCCTGCTGCAAATAATCTTGACCTCCCTCTAGCCTACTCAAACCCCACTGAGAAAACTCAACCTCCAAGAATTCCAACTGCCTAGCCTGGGAAAACCGTACAACTTGCTAGTTGGCTCCAAATGAGTCGTCTTGCCTCCCTTTTCCTTTGGAAGTAATTTTATATGCCTTCTAGAACTCGATTGGACCTCCTGCAACTTTGCAAACCCTCTTCCAAAAACAAGCACTCGATTTTTGGTTGCTCACACTAGCTATTCAACCTCTCTGTAGAAATATTTCAGCCTCCCCACTTCTACTACTATTTTGTTGGGAATCTCTTCTAAAAATTTATTTGTTTCTCCCTCAATCACTAATGCTTCTTCTTCTCTGGCTTGAATTGTTCTTCTTGTTGAATCATTGCACTAGATAACTTGATCTACCAAGGATGCTCACTTTCCCTCTTGCTTGATTTGGTTGTCTCCATCCCATTGATCTTCTCTTATAATCTCTCATTAGATAACCAACGACCATAATTAAATCATTATCAATGGTTAATATCATCTTAGACTCAATCCATGTGTGACTCTAGAGCCTTCTCAATATTTCTCAATTAATTGTTGTTAATTAATCAATTTTCGTAAGTTAGACTTAGGCATTTTTTAATTATTGATTAATTAACTTAATTGAGTGATCTCTAGGTGTTTTCTCCCAAAACCTTTTCTCAGTTTTGGACATCTTGTTCTCCTTAGCCTCTCTGACACAAATAGAGACTAGAACACATGTCTAATACTACCAAAAACTAACACATGGTGCAATAATTTTTTATTGACATTGATTGTATTATCTTTTAACTGACAAAGTTAGGACAAAATGAAGTGGTTTGTGCGCTAAATTATGTTATAAATAGATTTATATTTCTTTCATAGAAACAAAAATTTCCCACTAATCGGTATGGCTTCTTCCTAATAAAGGATTATCCACTAAAATAGACTTTTTCTAATGTAACAAAGTTTGATTGGTCTTCATGCCTCAGACCTCTTATTTGCCACTTCTCTAACCCTTACAATCCTCATACGTCCTCCTCAAACTTAATTTTTCCTTGCTACTCCTCAAATTACCTATTCTAGCAATCATTTAATACAGACTAAAACCTATCTACCCTCCATATGATCACAAACTAGTTATTTATATAGATTTGAGTAGGCTTGGGTTGAAATATCCAATATAGAATTCCTCTAGCATGGGTCCAATAATATATTGGTTGATGTTGATTATCGGTAACTCGGGTATAATATTCCTTAAGTCAATATATATACACATATCCTTGGTCCATAATTCCTCGAGCTGACATATCCTTGGCTTCTTGGATCCTTAGATTCTTATTAACTTTGGTCTCCTCCTAAACTTTGACATGAATCTCACTGGGATTCCCCTTAAACATGTGCCAACTTAGGTCTCAGGGGTATCCTATTAGATTTGACATCAATGACAACACAATATGCAACATTATCTACAACAATGTTGGTTTTTTAGGCCATGGTCTAAAAAATGTTGCAATTTTAAGCACCTTTGAAAATGGGTGCTATTGGTTTTGTTGCAACAATACAAGTTGTTAAGGTTTATGTTTAAAAAATGTTGTAATTTTAAGTCTAGTAAAAAAGTAGGGTTTGGTATCATTACTTTTTTATTTGGGATATATATAATATATATATATATATATATATATATATATATTATATATATTCAAGGAAATAAATCAGTCTCTCTCAGCCTAAAGGCTAAAGTGAGGTTATTGGTACTAGGCCAACCCATCGGTATAATCACTTAAGAATTCATGTGGTTCAAAGTCAATACAACAATATTCAATGGAAAAAATCATTACAACAATAATTATCAAGGCATCATAGCTCATCATGTCACTAGCAAGGATTTGAACCTGGATGGGGTGGAAAATATCCATTCCACCCAAACACCCGAGATAACCCCAATTAACTTATATATATATATATATATATATATATAAATATTATATATATATATATATATATATATATATATATATATATAATATATAGATATATATATATATGAAGCCTATATTGGGTTCATCACTAGCCTATAATAGATCTAGTAATAGCTAAATTAGCATATTGTATAGTCACTATTGTAAGATTTTACTTCCTTAAGTCTTATGTAAGTACAATGTCATCACATCTTGGCCCACTTTATCAAATTGATGTTTTTGAAAGTGTTCATGTAGTACCCCCCATATCAACTATTGAAAATGTTATTGTTGAGAGTTTACCTACAATATAGACTTTCCTTGCTTGTCAAAGTACTGTAACTTACAGTTTATATTATATGTTTATAGTCCTTTTGATATGTGTTTGCAATAGACTACCTCACAGATATGTATATGTATATGTGTGTATCTATATATATATATATATATATATATTTCATAGATTTTGAGTCTTGTGATTTGGTAAATTTCATGAGTAGCTTCAGATCTACACATAATTTCTACATGGTATCAAACCAGGATTCACAGTAGAGAAAAAAAAACGAAGTTGTTATTGCAAGATGATCGAATTTGAAGAATCAATTCTTCAGAGCTAAACGGAATAAGACTTAAGTATGCCTTTGAGGGAAAATCAAACTTTGTTGATTGGAAGGACCACATGGAGGTGGTGTTGCAAGACAGTGGTTTGAAGGAATTTGTTGATCATGACATTCCAAAACCAGGATCAGTTGATGTAAAGCATCTAGCAAAATGAAGGAAGTGTGTAGCCAAGGCGAGGATAATAATATTGGAGAGAGTATATGACCACATTGTCTTAAATCTCCACAGGTAAGAAAATTTGTATGCAATGTGGTAAACGCTAACAGATTTATTGTAGAATAGTAGTTACCACAGGAAGCTGGTGCTCAAGGATACACTTTGAAATATCAAGATGTAGAAGAATGACTTTATTCCGCAATACCTAAGTAGGTTCACAAAATGTCATGATGAATTTGATGGAGTTTGTGTTACTATTGTAGAAGATGTTTTGGTAGGCCTAGTCCTTCTAGGCCTTCCCTATAGTTGGCATAGCTACCAATATTTGATGAACGAGAGCGAGAAATTACTAAACTAGGAACACTTGTGGTCATATTTGGTATAGGAGGAAATAAGGCAAAATACCAGAGGTGGAACTTCACCCAAGGGTGAGGATGAAGAAAATTGTGCATTGGCTAGAAAGGAAATGAAGGGGAAAGGGAAGAAATCCCAATCCAAACCAGAGTCCAGTCAAGGAGGAAAGAAGAAAAACTTGTCCAAAATTAAATTCTTCAATTGTCACGAATTTGGGCATTATGCTACGAAATGTCCACATAAAAATTCAAGCAAGAAGGCCTCAGGAGGAGCGGCAGGAGAAGCTTTGGATTCAAAGTTTGAGCTTGAATTCACCCTTAACACATGCATGGTGAGCACAGAGATGGGGAGCATGTGGTACTTAGACAGTGGTGGCTCTTTCCACATGAAGGGGAATAGAGATTTTTTCAATGACCTGAAGGAGAAAGATGTTATGAAACCAGCTAAAGAAAAGATAGAAAAGATAGATCAACGCCTTAGAATTCAGCCTCTTCGAGGGGGAAACCTCCTTTACATTACATAAATGAACAATTCTTGGATGATTCAAATGAAA
>APFE030871099.1:41309-95384 GCA_000404065.3 Pinus taeda | reverse complement strand
GAGTGTCATTTAGACTGTTGGAATCAGGATGATGAGCACTTTGATTCGATGCTAATCGTATCCAAATTCTGCCACTTTGAGTTTTAAACCACTTTGATCCGATGCTAATCATATCCAAATTCCGCCACTATTCAATATGAGGTTTTTTTTTTTTTGAAGTTATGTTTAATTTTCTGAAGATCCACCTGGATCACAAGGCAAAAATCTGTTATCCGATAAGGTGGAGAAGATGAAGTCATGGATGGCCCACTTCGAAGAGCATGTCTAGTGTTCCTTCCGCCCTCCTCCTCCTCCAAGGAAAGCTCTGGACAACCCTAATTCTATTACTTCAAATGACTAGCATGGTTATGGGTGTTTTACTTGTTTTATGTGTTTTTTGGTGCTTTTGGCCTCCTAAGTTGTGGACTGCGTCTTTAGTTATATTTTTATTTCTTTGCCATATGTCGATCGCAGTAGTCAACAAACCTGGTCGGGGTGAGACTACCTGCATTTTTCTACTAATGTACCTCCTTTTTATGAATGAATAAAATCTTGATTTGCAAACAAACAAACAAACAAAAATTATGATATTTGTTTCTAAAAATTCAACAAACAAAATCAACCTTTACCACTTCACAATTAGGGTTTTTCATTTTAGGCATTTTATATTTAATGGGTTTATGTACTTACTATATATAGGGTGTTTGACATGCAAAGCAGGGGAATCACTTATTGAATTAGATACAAACCTTGTCGGCCATGTCTGTTTTTTTTAAACAGGTATATTTTTTGTGGTGCGCCCTGTGTAATATAACACACTGGTGAGCCATGTGTAATACAACGCACTGGTATATTTATAACATTTTTGGTTCTATCCAGTGTCTTCATTGTTGCTCCTTATGTAATATAACACACTGACGTGCCTCTTCCAAAAATCACTGTTAAATCATTGTGATGTGTTTAATGTTACAAATCACGCCGTCATATTTTAAAATTTTATTTTCCCTGACGATGTCAAAGAATTAAACACTCAGTGCGTTTAATGGGATAAACACACTAGTGCGTTTATTCAAATAAATGCAGTGGTTACCATAGCTCTTTTTGGCTAAAAAATATTTGATTTATTTATAAAATATTTTTAACGGCTTATGTATTTAATAGTACACGTTGTATATTGATAAAATATGTCTAAGAAAGTTTCAAGTAGAAAAAACAATCAACGACACAATGATAACACATCAAAAAAAACAAAGAAGACAAGTTCTTTGTAAATTCTTTACAAAATTAATATGTCTGAACTATATGTAAGTTTAACTCATATGTATTAGTTAGTGTGTGTTGTGCAGAACTACAAAATGAAGAAGGTCGATAAGATTATTTGTTAGGGTCCCACCCTAACCCCCTTATTTATGTCGTGGGATCACGTCATAGTCAAGAGTCAATAAAGCCCATATTAATATTTGTAAGTGGTTAACCCGCAATTAATGACGGGACCACAGTTAGTTGCAAATGGGCGGTAGTAGTAGATAAAGGGTAAATGGTGGTAGTATTAGATAGACGGTAGTAATAAAACCCACGGTATTGGCCCGTGGTATTGCATGTATGAGTCATATATAAAGGATAGAGACTCCCTGCGAGGAGCATCGTGTCTTGTTTTGTAATCGAGCTCTGCTCTATTGGAGGTTGCCCCCTCGAAGAGGCGTGTGAACATTTCTCTCTGAGTAATAAAATCATTGCTATTCTGTGTTCTGAGTATATTTTCTTCACATATTCTGTGTTCTGGGTATTTTTTCTTGCATATTCTCTGTTCGGTATTGCTTTGCAGGTTAAGAAGAATAACATAGAAAGTACAAACAAGGTATTGGAAAATATCTTGACAAAAACTGTAGCAAGTCATCGCAGGGATTGGTCACAGAAACTTCTAGAAGATCTTTGGGCATATAGGACGACATGGCGAAATACAACTGCATTCTCACCATTTGAGTTAGTTTATGGGAAATCCCCCTTGTTTCCAGTAGAGTTCAAGATCACTACGCTCAAAATGGATTTGGAAGTGGGGTTAGACTTATTAGAGGCCTAGAAACACCAGTTGGAACAACTCAATGAGTTAGACGAGATTCATTTAGTAGTTGTCCAGAACACTACTACTATCCAACAATAGAGAATGAAATGGCATGATAAATTTATTAAGAGAAAGGTGTTTCATACAGGAGATTAGGCATTTCTCTATGAATCCCAGTTCAAAGATTTTAAAGGAAAGTTGTGCACTCGTTGGATGGGACCTTATGAAGTGGATGCTGTATTTGACAATGGAACAGTCAGATTGGTTACAATAGGTGAAAATCATACTTCCTTCCTAGTGAATGGACATCGTCTAAAGTTATATCACCATCCAAATTCTAAGGACGCCTTCATCAAACATCTTTCTGATACATCTAGTTTGATGGTTGTTGGTGTAGAGAATACTCTCTCTACCTTCTAATATATATATATATATATATTATGCTATTACTACTTACTTGTTTGTCTTTTGAAGGAATAAGAATCGAATTATGATAAGGAGAAATGGAGAGTTCCAAGTAACCGTCGGTGCTATTACTCCATCGATGTTGTTACTCCGCCGTGATATTACTCCATCGGTGTTGTTACTCCACCACTACTGTTACTCTGTCGGTGTTGTTACTCTACCGTGTTGTTACTATGCTGGTGTTGTTACTCCACCACTGCTGTTACTCTGTCGGTGCTATTACTCCATCGTGCTATTACTCTGTCGGTGCTATTAATCTGCTGGTGCTGTCACTTCGCTGGTGATGTTACTCCGTTGGTGCCGTTACTCCGCCGTGCTATTACTCCGTCAGTGCTGTTACTCCGCTGTGCTATTACTCCATCATGCTGTTACTCCGCCGTTGTTGTTACTCTGCCATTGCTATTACTCTGCCAGTTATTTTTGTTGTTACTCCACCACCAGGTAGTTTGCTAGGTATGCCTTCATTGACTCTTGCAGATTTAATTAAAATATTCCAAAAAGGGACTAGTACGTGTCGCAGATGACTGCATTTAAGTTGGGGGGGGGGGGTTCCCCTCACAAATAAACAATGGTGTACCTAAGAATCGTGTTTATACCACATCATTATCAAATATAATGATATTTAGATTTTGTAATCATGATTCTGAGGCATTGGAATTTGAAAGTGTATGCCAAAAACTTTACCGGTCACTTCCCTAGTACACTGCATTCAATTACCATAATCATTCAGTTGTACTACCATAACCCATCATCATTTGTTGTGTTTTTCAAGATGTACTATCCATTTTTATCATTCTTTTACCCTACAGCCACCATGCTGCTATTATTGCCATCATCAGTTTGGATTGCCATTACTCCCTCCCCACTAGCCCATTAGATCCATCATGTTGATCCCGTTTCTACAACGATGGGGGGGTTGGCTGTGCGCCATGAGTCAGAGGATATGACAATGGTCTGAAATAATTAGGAAGTATGGCAGGTTTTTGAAAATTCAGGATGGAATGTCTATCTTGACAAGTTGCAAGGGTTTGATGAAGCAATTGCGATTGAATTTGCACTCAATCTAGAGGAAGGGAGCTCTCGGGTCCGAGAGATAGAAATCCATCTTACAGAGGAAGCCATTGTAGAGGTCAACGGGCCACCGTAGCAGGGGCAAAGATGGTTTTCTTGAAGAACCTCCCTCCCGGAGTTTCCCAAATCATTTTTTCAAGCTGGAGAGAATGTTGTTTGAAAAGGCTGGGGGTATGGACGGAAGTCACTACCACACCCATGGGATGAGGTAGCAGGTTTTGTAATGAGATACATAACCTACGAGGGAAGGTACACCACTGTGTTTAAATATCATTTTAGAATGTTGGATCACCTCTGGTTCCCATAGTCGGAAGCTTTCTCATTGAATATGCCTTTCCTCTTTTTAAAAAGTCTCCAATTGATGGCACAATCTACTCGGCGTTCACAACAAGTTGCAGCAGTCATTACCAACCATGGTTGGTTCGACTGTTAGTCATGCATGCAATCGATCAGTTTCAAATCCCATGGGAAACATTCTGAGACTCCACAGAAGAGGAGATAGCAGCCACTATAGCCACTAGAGAAGAAGAGTCGGAAGTGATGGAAGAAGAGCCTGGGACAAAAGATGAATATGTAGACCAAGAAGAACCAGAAGAAATAGAGATGGACCCGAAGGAGACGAAACAAAAGAGGGAGTTTGAACAAGAAAGGGTAGTTGAGGCTGCTCCACAAGAATCAGCCTCGACCGTAGAACAATTGGAAGAAGAAATGCTACAGCAAGGAGTCAACATGGAAAGGGCCACCAACACCACGACCAAGGCTGTCCCACAAGAACCAGCCTCGATTGAGGAGCCAGCAGAACAAACCAACAACATTGTAACAAGGGAAGAGGTACCACAACAGGCTGAGGTGGAAGAATTTGTTAACATTCCAGCTGAGGGTGACTCACAAGAACCACACTCAACCGTGGAACCAATGGAGGAAGACGAACCATTCCCGGAAGGACCCGAAGTTGAAAGAATTGTGGGGCCAAAAAAAGGAGAGACTGTAAGTATAATGGATGGAGTTGACATAATAATGCAAGAATCCATTTTTGTCAATGCCGTGCTTGAAGAAATACTGCCAGCATCATCTACTTAAGAACTGTTGGATATGGGGGATGGTGCTACATAAGAACCACCATCAACCCATCCGGCCCTAGAGATTGTAGAGGAATTAGACGGTAAGGCTGACGCTGTTCCACAAAAGCTAGCGTTAACCTCAGAATGGGGGACTGCATAGACAGGGGTCTCAACCCAAAGTAGAGGTGTCGCAAACAGAGGGAAAGAGCCTGAGGACACAGCTGGGGCCGAGATAGATCAGGTAGGAGAATTATTTCAATTCTCCTCTTACTTTTCCATTCTGATAGGAGCGAGGGTGTCTCACTCTTCCTAACGCGCAGAGGAGGATGTTGTCGTTCCACCGATTGTGAAGTTTGATGTTTCGATAAAGGGACCAGTTATCACAGGCATGCTAGCCGAAGAATTCCAGAGGGACCCTTCCCAGGAACCTAGGAGAGAGGAAGAAACAGGTGTTTCTGAAACAAGGGAACTGAGAGGAAAAATGTTGGTTGAGACATCAATGGATATCCATCGAGTGAGTCCACCACCTACTGTGACAGCTTCATAGCAGGTTGAGGTAGGGCTCAATAAGGAAGCAACTGCTCCTGAGGAAGAGGAACCAAGCAGAACAACCCCATCAGTTAAACCTGTGGATACCCCCTCGAGTAAGCCACCACCTGTGGAATCGATTGCAGTACCAGAATTGTGTGAGAAATGGAGGTTAAACAGGAAGGGATAGAATTGTGTGAGCGATGGAGGTTGCCTGATAAGTAGAAATATCAACTACCATTTGGGGAAACAATGTGGCTTAAAATACAGGTCAAGAGGCTGAGAAGGTAGGTACACCAGTTGAAGAATGAAGTGAATAAATATAATTGGCATGCTAAGAAGCCCAAAACCACAACAGACGAAGCAGAGACACAGGTGGATGAAGTGGCAACAACTTCTGTCGCCACTCAAATAGACTCTATTGAGTGGTTATTTGAAGACCACAAGTATTCCTTGACAGTCGAAATACAAACCTGGAAGTCCACAGTAGCACAATACCAAAACGAAGTGAAGAGTCATCCATGGCCATCTTCGAAAATGCCGAGTGCATAGATATAATGCTATTGAGGTATGCAAAACAACAACTCAAGGTGGAGTGGCTAGAAGGACAAGTGATAGAATTGAAGGTTGATAAAGAACAAATGTTCAATTTAGCACAAGAGGTGATGGCATGTCACCCTCCTGCTTCCAGTTATTCTTTGTTTTTGCACGAATGTTTTCTCTTTTTCTAGTTGGAGAGCATCAAGAAAGAAATTATTCACGAGATAGAGGATGGTGTACAATTCATATGGATATTGAGGGCCGATGATTTGCCAACTCAACATTTGATGTGTGAACTTTACATGCATGGGTATCTCCTGTGGGTTGATAGAGAATTTAATTTGGTCCCATATGTGGGGGACATTCATTTAAGGGCCCTCACCTCTTACACTTTCAATTAGATAAGTTGGAAGAAGACCTCTAATACATTTGAGTCAAATCAAGTCACGAAGCCTTTTATGGTAAGAGGAGAACCCGAGAGACCAGTGACTATGTACAATAAGCACAATACATTTTTAAAAATTGTGGGAAACAGGGAATGAATGTTGAGGACACAAAAGTGGTGCATTGAACTCTGTGTCAAGCAATTAGTCACGTTTCAAGATGAGGCCCTAGATAGTTGTCAGAAAATATGGATGATGTCACCCACATTTGTCCACAACAAAGAGCCGTTTGGAGCACCAAATTTTGCATGAGCACTCAGTAGTGTGCCAAGGAACGTGGAATTCATCCAAACATGTGGGGTCTGGTGGATGGGAATTCAGTTTCAGTACCCTGTCATTTGGATGCCAGCAGAGCACTACACCCCAACATATAATGTACTAATTGATTGGTGGAAGGAAGTTCTTCTTTCAGAGGGGTTTAAGGTTCCAAGAATAGAAACGGTCGGGGAATACGATCTCGCCCGGATTCATGAAGCCGACAGCCTATCCAACCAAGACCTACAGAGATGACGAAATGCATGAGGGCATGCATAAGGCTAGTTGGGGGGAGATGTTGGGCACCAAATCGGCCTGTCGTTTTCCTGCATTTCCACTCCTCTTTTCATCCCTTTTGCATTCATTCACTTATGTTTACTATGTAAAACTATGAGGTAATTCCCCTTTCTTCATCTCTTTGAATATTTGATTAATGAAGTAAAGTCACGATGGTTTTGCCTATCTGAACCACTAAAACATGTTATGACCGTAGATTCTAGAGTGCCGGTGTTCACCTCACGGCATATCGCAGTAGTTTCGTGGTTTGCAGCGGTTGATCGACCACGATGAAACAACATAAATGATTTTAGCTGTTCTCAACCTTTTTTGGATCATTTCAATTCTTTCTCTCTCGGTGTTGGTGTTGTGTTAAACTAATGTATATCTTTGGGCATATAGTTGCCAAGTTTTGGGGAGAGATGTTACTCCCCTTTGCATGGTATAAAATACAGGTCATTCCTGTACGAGGAGTTAGCCAGACCCTGAATTGTATTGTAACAACATTGTTTAGATTAATAAGATAAAACCATTTTTGTTGTTCTATCTTTTGTTGTGAGTAATGCAACCCTGATCAGAGAGCTAGGCCCGATCTTCTGATCAGGTAGTGCGTGTTTTCTTATTGTGTGTGTGTTAATTATTGGTGTGTTTATTTCTTGATTACTGTTATAGATTCTTTAGATTATTGTGAATGTCTTTTTAAGTTTTACAGTTGAGTTTCTATTTTTTTTTCAACAATGCTTTGATTGGTAATCGCAAACCCTTGGTTGATTATAGATTGTAACCTTGCCCCTGCATATACCTTGCGTGTTTCCTTCAAAAGAATACGCACCCAGATTGATAAATTAATGTAGGAAAGGGGTGGATAAATTTTTCATACCTCGACACCAATAGATTTGAAACTACAACCTCCACCGACCTAATTGGCTCCGTCACCAACGAGCCAGGGGCTCACTCCTTGGTGGCTCTACCCATCGAAAAGTACATAAATGCAATCATTCAGTCGACTGGGAAGCGGAGTCGTGGAGGACCAGTGAAACCTTTGAGCAGGTCTAGTGTGTGGAACCCTAAGTGAGGGCATGAACAAGATTCTTTGAAGATTCCCTTAGAGGGCTAGAGGTGATAGTGTCATAATTTGGTAAGGTTATAGTCAATTTTGCACATTTTGACACCAGGAATTTAGTGGTGACATTTGTTTCTGCAGCTGAGCTCTCCATTTTCAGGGCATCGTCTGGATTGGAGGTATAAGGGTCATTTTTTGTAAAGTTCCTTGTAATTGATTTATTTGATGCGACTTAATAAAACATGGCCTCCCCGTAGGGTCCGAAGACAGAGCCTACATTGGGTGAACTCCAAAATAAAATCGTTGTGTGATTGATCTTATGTTTGCTTATGTTTTCTACTTATTTTCATGTGTATTAAGTTACTCGTTTATTATTCAGTATGAATTTTCTCTCATCAATGTCCTTTGGGACCTTTTCCTTGCCTCAGTGTGGAGGAATGTATTTGACTAGTTTAAAGATAGGGTCGGACCCTTCAACGTCGATGTCCTCTGCCCCCATGTTAATGTCTTCCCCACCCATATTGATATCTTTAATGTCTTCTTCAGGTTCCAGGTCAACTACTTTGCACTTCTCCTGTGAGGTGGGCTTTTCTTTCTGTGGGTGTTTTCTAGGTGATGCGCGCACTGGTGGTGTCACTTTCTGATTATATTTCTTCATTTTCAGACCTTGTTTGGTCAGTGACCTTGGCGATTTAGGTACCTCTGCAGGTACTTCGAAACTTGTTATCTCCAAGGAAAATTCCTCAATTTCTATTGCTACCTTGAGGGCAGCTCCCTCAACTGCCATTGCTTCTCCAGCACTCATGTTTCTGCAAGTGCCGACATGACTCTAGTAAAAAACTCTTATGTTTCCTTTGGCAACCTCTCAAACATTGAACTCACTATCAAAGCTTCAAAGTCTCATGGTTCATACATGCCTGAGAGCTCCACACCTCAATTCTCAAAATGCTAAGTGTTTTTTGCTGGGAAGCCATTTGTAATTTATAGGAATTTTCGAATTCAAATCCAACCATTCCCCCCAAAATTTGTTCATAAATGCTAGATTGGCAGCATATTTTCAAAAATCTTGCCCTTAAATTTTGACTTAAATGCTGCCCCCTACTCCATTTAGCCATTTTTTCATTGTCAAATCATGAATAGTGACCATAACGGTCACTTAACGGCTGCCCTACATGGTCCCTTCTCAGATAGCCCAGTTTCCCGCACGTTTCTGCTAACACTGTATCATTCCTTCGTTCTATGTAGTTTCCCAATCGCGCAGCTCCACAACCTGAGCAATGTAGTTTATAGTCTCGCACCTCCTTTCAGTTGCTTGGAGTGTTAAGACTGTGCTTCCATCATGTAGTCATGTAGCCGGTTTGCCAATGTATGGCTTCAATCGGTTGCCATTCACCTTTCCTCTGAAGGGTTCTCCATTTAATTTTAACAACTGAACTGCTCCACCATCGATAATCTCCTTGATGACATAGGGCCCCAACCAATGCATCCGAAATTTTCCTCAAAATTTATCAAAATTGATGTCATATAATAACACCAAATCATTTACCTTGAAGGTGCACAGTTTGATGTGCCGGTCATGCCTTGCCTTTTTGCGCTCCTTTTGAACTTGTTGATGGAATCCAGCTAGAAATCTATCCTCTTCAAGCTCTGTTAGCTGCGCTAGCCTCTCCTCCAGGGCTCTGCAATCTGCCATTCATGAGAATGCCGCTATGCACAGTCTAGGTACAATGTACTCCATCAACATCACAACTTCTATGACATAAACTAGCCTAAACAACGTTTGTCTAATTAGCTTCTTACAAGTTGTTCTATAAGCCTAGAGCACCGTAGGTACGCGAACATCCTAGTCATTTCTTTGAGCATTGAAAACCTTTGTTAGCATGCTCTCCAATATTTTATTAAACAATTCCACCATCCCATTAGCCTGCGAATGATAATGTACAGTGACCTGATTATAGACTAATTCAGTAGAGCGAACTTGCATGACGTGCCGCATGTCCCTGTTTTGACATTTGGCTCTAAGAAATATATACAAGAAACTACAATCCATCCTCTTTCTATTCCTTCTTACGAAATTTCAATCTGATGCTCAGAGAGAAAGTTATGATGATTTTCCCCAGGTCACCTGTTTTGAATGTAATTCAGGATTTTACAAAAGGACCAACTTCCTTAGATCATATCTCTGAAAATATAGCTCAAAAAGCTCTGAAATTCAGACACGAGATTTAGCGTGATGTCTTCTCAAATGGTTTTTTTTTTTCAACTTCTGAAACCTTTCAGAAAAATAGTTATAGAGAAAATACCACAATGACCGGTTTGGAGCAGCGAAACCCTAGAATCCAAAGCTCTGATACCAAATGTTATGAAACCAGCTTAAGAAAAGATAGAAAAGATAGATCAACGCCTTAAAATTCAGCCTCTTCGAGGGGGCAGCCTCCTTTACATTACATAAATGAACAATTATTGGATGATTGAAATGAAAAGACCTCCTCTCTATATATAGGATTCTAAGGGGTCATAACATAATCAGAGCCTACATAACAATAATAATGTAAGGGCACAATAATAACAATAGTGGGTTTCTATGGGGCACAATAGCAACAATATGGGCACTACATGGGTACATCAATATAATAAGTGGGTTGTACTAATAACAACAAGGGGTTACACTAGTAGTATAGGGGCTTAACAGATAAGGCGTACTTTTCTGATGGTAAACCTAAAATTCCTCCGTCAACGCGCTAATCATTTCATTGAGAAAATGCATACCGTGATCGCTCATCAAAATCTTCAAACACCCAACCTTGTTAGTACATACTCAAAAATGAACTTTGCTATTGTTGCACCTATACAGTCCTTCACAGGCTGTGCCTCTGCCCATCTGGTTAAATACTCAGTCGCGGTGATGATGTACTGTGCACTCGTCTTCTTTCCTGGAGGCTGAATCGGTCCCACAAAGTCAATTGCCCACTTTTTGAATGGTTGTAATGTCACCTATGGATTCAAAGGTAGCTCATCCCTCCACAATGGCCTACCATTCCTTTGACATGCATCACATGCCCTACAATATTCTTTTGAATCCTTATGCAAGGTCGGCCACCACAACCCAGTGTGTAGAATATTTTGTGCTGCTACTTTTCCTGCATAATGATCACCCATGGCTCCACCATGAGCCTCAGCGAGGATGCTATTTCAGTCAAACTCTAGCACATAACATTGCAATATTTCATATGATACCATTTTGTACAAGTGCCCTGCAATGATATAAAATTCTGTTGTGCGGACCACCAGTTCCTTCTTCTGTTGACTTTTATATCCTTCTAGAGCCATTCCTGTCATCAAGAAGTGTATAATATCTTCAAAGTGACTATCCACAATGTGCACTACAAAGAGCTACGCATCAGGCAGTCCTTCCTCCAAATTAGTAGGCTCTTCTCCAGTTTCATGCGCGACAGATGATCTGGTCCTGCATTCAAACATCATGGTTTCACAATGAATTCAAAATCATATTCCTGGAACAACAACAACCACCTGCATATCTTCCCCCCAAACACAGGCTTGTTGACCAGGTATTTTAATGCAGAATGGTCTGTATACATCTTAAAATTTCTGCCCAATAGATAATGTCTAAACTTCTGGAGCGCATACACCATAGCTAATCCTTCATGCTCTGTCATGGAATATTTTTTCTTAGCTTTGGAAAACTTCCTACTTTTAAACACTATAGGATGATCCAAGTCCCCTTCACCAGTCTGTGTCAGTACTACTCCCAGTGTAATACATGACGCGTCCACATGCACCTGAAATTCCTTCTTCCAATCTAGGAAGACTAGGATCCATGCAGTGACCATTTTCTCCTTTAGCACATCCAAGATTTTCTGACATTCTTCATTCCATTAGAATGTAACATCCTTTTTTAACAGTTTTTCCATCAACGCAGTGATCTGGGCATAACTCTTGATGAATTTCCCATAGTATCCCATATGCCCCACCCTTGTGCGCAACTATTTCAAACTCCTTGGTGCCTCTAAATTGATTATGTCTGCGATCTTCACAGGGTCTACCATCAAGCCTTGTTTGCATACCACATGACCCAGCAATATCCCAAAAGGGCCAAAAAAAAAAATTCCTTCAGATTGAGCGTGATCTAGTACCTCTGACATGTATCTAGCGTCAAGTTCAAACTTGCCACATGGCGCTTTACCAATCCAAACAATGTCCAATCATCAAAGTATACCTCCATAAATTTATGAATGAAGTCCTTGAACGCCGCGATGACTACGTGCAAGAAGATCACCAATACATTCTTCAGCCCAAAAGGCATTACAGTGTACTGAAGGCATCCCCACTCAGTTGCAAAGGTAATTTTAGTTCTATCCTCAGGTGCGATTTTGATTTGATGGTACCCAAAGAACCCATTAGTGAATGACTATGCTTCCTATCCGCTTACATTATCTAGTACCTCATCGATAAATGGAGTTGGGAAAGGATCATGCACACAAGCGTCATTTAACTTCCTGAGGTCTATGCAGATCCTTATTTCATCCTTCTGCTTATTCTCTTAGACTACTATTGAGCTTACCCAATTTGATTCTTCCACTGGCTCAATAATGTCTGCCATGAGAATCTTATCCAACTCTAAGCTGACCTTTTATTTATACTTTAGATTGAGGCGATAAGGCCTTTGTTTGACTGGCTTCACATCTGGTTTTAAAGTAATCTTCATAACACCTAGGTCCCCTATTATCCATTTTAAGTCTGAAAACTTTTGTAGGGAACAAATCTTGGTATTCGTGGAGCAATTTTGGGAGCTTATCTACTGTTGCATCATCTGAGTAGTCTCCAATATTTGCAAGTTTCGGCTTCTCTTTCGTACCAATGTTTACTTGTCTACTTTTGAGTGGTGTGGTTATGTCAAGATCCTCTATTTGTAGTCCTTCAACTTTTTAGTGACCTTTAGTTTCTGGAATATTAATCGTCCCTGGATCCTCATCTTCTTCTTCAACAGTCACATTATAGCACTCCAGTGTGTGGCTCAACTGAGTGGTCCAATCAAGTTGAATCAGATCTAAAGGATCCTGCGGTATCCTGAAGATCACTGCTTTTACCTCCTGTAGCGCTTCATCAATACATTCAAACCCATCCTCAAAGCTGAACGTCATAAAAAATCCTTGGCGCAAAACATCCCATTCTTTAGTGCCATGGCGGAGTTCCGTCTCCAAGTACCAATTCATCGGTATAACATCCAGCGTATGAAAAAACAGATGGACCCACTCCAGTTAAGGCTTCACTCCATACAATTCATTCCATTTGGAAAAATGGTCGCGCAGATCATTTCTCCCATCATAATTTTCTATTAGGCACACTTTTGGGTGACCAAATTGCACTCTCATCATTTTTCTGTATATGCGCCAAACATCAAAATTGTCCTTATGTGTGCCCCACCATCTCGCAGGTGTAGCGCGTAATGCCTAGTCTAAGGTTTGGAATCGATGCTTCTCTAGCACTTCTTTCTCAAATGCATCCAAAAAGTGATCAACATCAGTTAAACCATCATAGTAAGGTAGATTTCTTACCTCTGATGATACACAATGCAACGTAGATTCTTCATGCAGTCAATTTTGTCAGTGACCCAGTTCTTCGTTTGAATGTGATGTGTAGGAACTCTCATGGTCCCATGCAATACATTTGTCTACTGTTGGATTCACCCAATCCTGATCTCGCGCTGTTATCGTGTAAATATGGTCCAAATCGTCATGACTTTCATAATCACGAACTGGTCCAGTATAGTGCGGTCCTTCTGTATGGTCCAGGGGCACTACTACACAAAGCAATTTATTCTCAAATATCATCTTATGCGTCTTTAGATTGATAACTCCATTCATGTCAGTGGCCCAATCGATCCCAAGGAGCGCGAGGTAGGGATTTTTGTCATCCACAATCTCTATCACTTCAAAATCAACTAGTGTGCTCACACCTTCAATATTAACTGTTACACCCTCCAACCTTTCCATTGGGATGATTTTTTACTGATTCTCCATCCTTAACTGAATCAGAGACCACTATAGCATAGGTCTCCCCATTCTCTCCTAGGTCTGTTTTGACAAAACATTCATGACCGACCTCAAACCTAAAATAACTTGATCCATCTCATATTCACCTATCTGCGCAGTAAGCCTCATCTCATGCCCCATTATCGTCTTATGCTTGCCAATATTTCTGACTATGTGCAGTCTGTTAGTAATGTTTTCCTTCCCAACACACCTATTGATCAGCTCCTGCAGTCCCTCCATAGCCTTGCTATCGCGTAGCAGTTTCATGCAGGTCTCCAAAAACGCGGTAATCAATGGACGGATCCATTTCTTCAGCCAACTTCTCCTCACTCCCTGAGGTAGAGGCCTCAGTGAAAATTTTCTTTACTTCGATAAAAGTTTCTTTTCCGCATTCTAGGTCAAATCAATCTCCTTTTTTGGTGCTTTGCAGACGCACTCACCTTCTTCAGGCTGCTTCCCCTTATCTTCACTAGTCGTTGCCCCACTCCATAGCACAATATTTACCTTAGGATCTTCCTTGCAGGGCTCAGCCCTCATCATCTACAGGTTCTGAGTTGGATGCTGAGGTTGCGCCCCCTTCTCACATATCTTAGCCAACAATATAGGGAAACCCTCCGTTGCATGGTCAAACTGAGTATAATAGTGGCATGATAGACGTGTCAGATTTAGGTAGTCTCATGCATAGTGTCCTGGTCCTCCACAATTGTAACAAATAACCTACCCTCGACCTCTACCAGTTCCTCCTCCACCCCGACCTTATCCATGCCCCTAATACTCGCCTTGCGCTCCTCCAACACCTTGGTATGGAGGCCACGTTTCTTCCTACACCCTGTATGAATGTGTTCTATCCGTCATTAATTCGTAACTACGACAATTGCACTCACCATGACCCACTAATTGACAGAAGTTGCAGAAGATCTGTTGTGGTGTCTATACTAATTTCTGTAGCAAATGGCAATTGTCTGTTGCATGTTTTCCAGCTACCTAACAGATATCACACCACAACATGGGCCCTATACTTGGCCCTATTGGAGCTTCCAACTTCAGAGGCATTGGTCCCCCTCCTACAACATAATTTGTGAAGAACAGACAATGATCTTTGTTGTGCCCCTGGATTTTTCTCTTCAGTCACCAAACTTCTTCGCACACCTTGGGCTGAGCTGTTCTATCTTTCTCCAAACTCTGTATTTCTAGGCAAAGGTTCTGCAACTACACATGACTCTGCTAAACCCAAATATTAGCATCTTGCATTGGTGTATCGTGCAATCTCAACATGATTTCTAGAGCTTCCACATGGGTCCCAACCTTTTGTTGTGATATCGCAACCCTTATATGAGGCACAAGAAAAGCCAAAAACCATTCGAGATTTTGCCCATCACTCAGATTCTTGTTAGCCTCGTAGATCATATGCTTCAATCTCTAATCCAAATCCCAGAGTGTCTCACTAGGCTTCATCACGATCTCTCTGAATCCCATAATTGATTGTTCCTCATACTTAGGTCTACTGAATTCCTTATTTAGCGCAGTTTGGATATCTGCCAACACGGACATCGTATTATCAATGTAGTACTTAATGTACCACGTTAGTGCGTGGTCCTAAAAAGAACTAGCCAACATTGTTTTCTTCATTAAATCATCTGTGATACCCTAAGCTTCCCATATATCCTTCGTGACGAACCAAAATTGGTCTAAGTCCTCATTCCCAAAACTCTTGAATAAGGGAAACTTTAATGAATTTGCTATACTGAACAGTGGTGGAGGTGGCGGCGGTGTGGGTGAAGGTGTAAGCTGTGGAGGTGAAGATGGAGGCAGTGTAGATGGATGAGGTATTCGCAAGAAACCATGTCTTATTAACTGAACAACGCTCTGCGGAGAAGCCTGTGTTGCTTCCTCGTCATCACTCAAAGGAGGTTCAATCAACAGGCTATATTCAGGGCCTTTTTTTTCCTCCATTCCTAAAATTCCTTCCACTTTGCATAGCCCCGAACATCAAGGTAGCTACATAACCCACTTTTCACACAATAGCATCTTAATCCAAGTATTTAAAGACCTTAAATACTTAACTCGCAGTCCTTTGAAGAAGCACTACTCTGCTTCACTCTAACTGACCAAAGTATCGACCACAAACTCTGTCACAAATTTTCCTATGATACGATCAAGCTAATGATTGACACCACGCACGATCTTATCTTCAAAGGTTTCCAATCTCTACACTAACTCTGGGGTATAGACAATCAAATCGTCAAGCCTAAACGTCCACTGGTCATCTGCTAATTTTGTGATCCACTCGTACAACTCAACCGAGAAGGAAGAAAGAAGATCTCATGTATTTCTGTCTATAGGTATTTGTCCAACCACTATTCTTTCATCAATCGCGGATTCTTGTTTTCTTGCACTGCGGATTCATGGATATTTCTATCCAAACAGTCTTCGATCTCTTTCTTAGTTTCATTCCAATGATGTGACATCACACATCCTGTTATGCATATCCCAGTCCTGGAAACAGAACCATTTGTTTACTTGATGGGCCCTGACCCAGGTTCAACACTCGTTAGCCAAGAAAATCCCTACACAACTGGCCCTTTTGGCATCAATTCGTGGAGCACAAACTAAAGTCTCACCTGAAGCAATATGGGGTGATGCAGGAACCAAGTTTCTGTACCCTGAGATGGTTGTGATGTTGGTTTTATACCCTAACCCTTCCTTCGAGCAGACCTATAAGCCCTTTAAGGCTTATCAATGTACTTCTATTATTCATCCTTGACGCCACTGTGAAAGTCTTCGATCGTCCTTCGCGAACCCTAAATAGCAAATTTAGACGCTTACGCGCCTCTGTAATTACTCTTACCTCTGTATTTACTCAGATTATCTTAGTTTCATACAGTCCTAAGATGTAATTATGATTATCTACGTGTAAACATAAATCTTTACTTGTGTTCATATAACAAAGAGAAAGATATAGATTTGTGCATTAGAATAGCATTAAAACATAAAACTAGTGTTCTACGTAATATAATCGCATGCAATTAACAAAAATAAAATACATAGGTAATTCTAGAATACTTCTCTTTATTGATAATCTAGATTTCCAATACAAAATCTTAGTACCCTATGCACACAACCATAGGGGTCTGCACACTCTGTAGCAAATTTCTACCTTAGCCCTCTGCACACACAGCTACAGAGCCTCCTTCGTACACTAATACTCTTTGCTCTGAGCTCTCACAGACCCATTACATCAATGACTCATCCATGATCTACTGAACTGAACTACTAAGAGATTCTTCTAGGACTTCTTTTTATACAATCCCATGGTCCGTGGACCATGGGCGGATCTCATGACTTACACAAAAGAAGGGTGGAAACCCTTAATGACTCTTTACATATTCACGCTCCTCGACCACAAAATGTGGAGACTTTACATTCTTTCATACAAATTTGGGCTTTCTGCCCCAAAACATGGGCTTTTGACCCCAAAGTTGACTCTAGGGGATCCCGTTCCCAACAGATAACATATAAAACTACTTATCTCAGCTTCGATCACATTATTAAAATCCTACATCCAATTTTTCTTACTAAGTGTTTCTATTTTCTTGATTCGAGTCATTCTTTTTCTTTCTATTAGCAGCTCCATCTTGAATTCTTTGTATATCTAAAATTTTGGATCTCCAAGATATCAAATTGCGACCCTCATTAGCCCTTTGCTTCCTCTTTCTAATGCCACCAGTCTGATTGAAATTGGATTCTCCAAGAAAGAGTTATGCCCAATCTACCAAGATCACCATCTTATATAATTTTTTAGTAGAGAGAACTTATACAAAGAGCCACGTGTTACCATTTTGACCTTCGAACCTAAAAACAATATACAAAAAAGTACTGTCCATCCCATTTCTATATCTTCTTATGAAATTTCAATTTGATGCTCAGAGAGAAAATTATGATGATTTTCCCCAAATCACCTGTTTGGGATGTGATTCAGGATCATGCAGAAACCCTAAATGTCTTGGCCTCTATCTCAAAAAATTTAGTGAAACAAAATATGAAATTTGCGGCCAAATTTCAACATGATTTCGGCTCAAATGGTTTTAATTTTCGAGAATGAACCTTCGTAGAAAAAAAAATTATAGCACAAATTCCACGATGACCTATTTGAGATGGAATTATAGAGCTTGCAAAAACACTAACTTCCTTAGATCATATCTCTAAAAATATAGTGAGATAAGATCTAAAACTCAGACACGAGGTTTAGAACAATTTCAGCTCAAATGGGTAAATGATTTTGGCTCAAATGGGTTTTCTTTGGCTTTTGAAACTTCGTAGAAAATATGTTACATCAAAAATTCCATGATGACCTATTTGTAGCAATGAAATCCTAGAATCCAAAGCTCTGATACCAAATGATATGAAACTAGGTCACAAAAAGATAGAAAAGATAGATCAACGACTTCAAAATTAGTCTCTTCGAGGGGGAAACCTCCTTTACATTACACAAATGAAAAATTCTTCCATGATACAAATGAAAAGACCTCCTTTCTATATATAGGAGTCTAAGGGGTCATAATATAATCAGAGCCGACATAACAATAATAATGTAAGGGCACAACAATAACAATGGTGGGCTTCTATGGAGCACAATAATATCAATATGGGGACTACATGGGCACAACAATATAATAAGTGGGTTTCACTAATAACAATAAATAGCTACACTAGTAGTATAGGGACCTAACAATGTGACTATGTGTTGAAAATAGCCATGTCCATTGTTGATCTCAGAGGATCCAGAAATGCAAGTGGCCTTGAAAAAAGCTCAAAAATAAAAGTCTTCAGATGGAAGTGAAATTAGGACCAGATCATAGTGATCATCACCCTGATTCCAATGGTGCAAATGAAACTCAAATCTTTGTTCATATGCTCAAGCTATATCTGGTCAAATTTATGGTCAAACTTAGACAAGTGGCACTTATAATGAGGCCACAAATTGGTAGAATCTCGACACATAGAATCTAGTAGTTGGAACATCAGAAATTGTCACCTCTTTAATTTGGCTAATATCCCTTATTTTCCAGCAGAAAAAATTAATGGTTGGATTATTTTAAAACAAAAAATTAATAAATTTGGGAGGTGGGTTGTCAAACCCACCCACCCCAAAGGTCGATTAATATTAAAATTATTAAAAAAATGGGTGTGTGTGGTAGGCGATCACCCTCGACAGACCCACTTGACCACCAAACAACAACATTTATATAGATATATCATTTTTGGAACTATCTGATAACCATATATATGTGTGTGCCTGTGTGTGTCCACAAACACACACAGATATATATATATATATATATATATATATATATATATTATATATATATATATATATATATATAATATATATATATATATATTATATTTATATATAATATATATATATTATAATATATATATATATATATAGACACACACACACACACACACACACATATATGTATATAACATAAATCACAACTCCTGAATCATATGTGTGAGCCGTTCAATGTGTACAACACAAACCACTGCACCAGAATTATAACTGCCAACGATTTGTTGACCATTTTCCGCATATAAAATAAAACGATTGACTATTATGGGAGGCAGGGGATTCGAAACCGTGAGCTCCACCGACCTAATCGGCTCCACCACCAACGAGCCATGTGCTCACTCTCTGGTGCTTCTGCCCATCAAAAAGTACTTAAACTTAATCATTTAGTCGGCCGGGAAGTGGAGGCATGGAGGACCGGTGGAACCTTTGAGCAGGTCTAGGGTGTGGAACCCTGAGTGAGGGCATGAACAAGATTCTTTGAAGATTACCTTAGAGGGCCAGAGGTGATAGGGTTAGAATTCGACAAGTTTATAATCGATTTTGCATGTTTTGATGCCAGGAATTTAGTGGTGACATTTGTTTTTGCAGCTGAGCTCTCCATTTTTAGGTCATCGTTTGGATTGGAGGTATAAGGGTAATTTTTTGTAAATTTCCTTGTAACTAATTTATTTTATGCCACTTAATAAAACAAGGCCTCCCCACAGGGTCTGGAGACATAGCCCGCATTGGGTGAACTCCATAATCAAATTGTTGTGTCCTTGATCTTATGCTTGCTTATGTTTTATGCTTATTATCATGTGTATTAAGTTACTCGCTTATTATGCTCCTTTATATGCAATTCTAAATGAATCCTTGAAGTTAAAATATCTGGATCAACCTTGGTATTAGATCATGTCTTCTTGATGCGAGTTGTATGAGTGAATGCTAACCAGGAACAAGATCTAAAGAGGTGAAGGTAAACTTAAGTCCTTTGATCCTGAAGCAGGGTATGCACCATGAAGACAGGACATGGCAGATGAGGAATCTCGATGGGAAGAAGAGCAAAATTATCCCAAGGATTTCTACAATATGGCAGAGAAAGTTGACAAGCTATTTGCAGAGTATGAGAAGACAATCAAGCCCAAGAAGAAAGATCTAAATGACCATGCATTGGTAAATCATGGAGGCAGTGGAGAAGAGCCTCCTCCCTCTCCATATTCTAGTGACAATTTTTCTTCTTCTTCTTCTTCTCATCACTCTAACAGGCATAATATGAATACATCTAAGAAGCCATTATTTTTCTAGATGTATAGTTTGATTTTCCCACATATATTGGAGAATGTAATGTAGATAAACTTAACAGTTGGATTAGAAAGATCGAGGTTTATTGCTAGCTTCAACAATTTGAGGAAGATGACACAAAGATCTAATTAGTATCTCTTCAGCTAAGTGGCATTGCTCTCATATGATGGGAGAGAAAGTTGAAGAAAGGCAACAAAAACTTGGGTAATCTCCTTTCTTCTTGGTCCAATTTGTTTTTTCATTAAAATATTAGTTTTATCCTCTGGGTTATTGAAGAAAGGCTTTAATGGAATGGAAATACTAAAGGCAACGAAAGGGTCAAAATGTGCAAAGCTTCACACAAGAGTTTATAAAACAAGCATTGGATTTGGGCATTTCACTTGATTACATATAACAAAGTATATTGGTGCTTTACATAGTTACATAGGAAACTCTTTTTTATTATTTGATCCTACTAATATTTATGTGGCTAGTCTGAAGGCCATTCACCTTGAAATCAAGGGAAAGAATGATAAAGAAGAGCATCCAAAGAAATCATCTTTTAAATCTCATAATGGAAAGTTCAAGGGAAAAGGCAAGGGAAAGGACAAAAAGGCAGCTGCAGCCAAGAAAGAGGAAGGAGCAAAGCCATCTTGAACACATTGAAAGAAGGAAGGCCACGATGATGAACACTGTTGGAAATTGGATATGGAGTTGAAACCAAAGAGATTTGGAGGAAAGGGCACACAAAAGATGTTAGCAATCGCGCAACATGATCTTGGATCCGATTATGGTGATGAGACATTGATCACAACAAAGGGAACACAAGGTACTCTTTCTCTTCATGCTAATGAAAATTTGGAATCACATGCAGGTACAAGTTCTTTTAAATAAGCCTCTTGTTAATGAATGAAACAAAACTGAATTTTTCCACATTAGAGTCATCACAAAACATACTAAAGTTGAAACCCTATTTGATTCGAGCTCATAAGAAAAATTGATTTCAAAATCCTTGGTTAAAAAGTTAGGCGTAGAGACCAAGCCTCATTCGAAACCATACCCTCTTGGTTGGGTGTGTGATCTAGATCTTGGGGGGAGACCACCAAGATCTAAAAAATTGAAATGGATCTTATGGGGGAGCTCCCCAAGACTTGAAAAAATTAAATGCGAAAAGAAAATAGGAGAACACACATTAAACAAAACCACCAAGATTTTTTTTTTTTTTTATTAAAATAGAGAATAACTCTCAAAGCTACATTGTGATGGACAATGTATACTTTTAAAAAATGTTATTGATTACTTATAGTCTTTTTTAGTTATAATACCATAGGTAAATTCCATGGGTGGGTAGATACCATCAGTGATTGAATATCATGGGTGGATCTCACTTACAATACCATGGGTGGATGCCACTTACAATACCATGGGTAAATT
Source organism: Pinus taeda (assembly GCA_000404065.3). Taxonomy (NCBI): domain Eukaryota; kingdom Viridiplantae; phylum Streptophyta; class Pinopsida; order Pinales; family Pinaceae; genus Pinus; species Pinus taeda. The sequence continues at coordinate 73,538 of APFE030871099.1, read as the reverse complement.
TCATGGGTGGATGAATACCATGGTTGGATGCCAATTACAATACCATGGGTATATTCCACGAGTGAATAAATACCATGGGTTGATGAATCCCATGGGTGGATATCAATTTCCATTTGGATCATTTCTTCCTCCTTAAGAAGCAATGATCCCCATTGCGTGAAGTTCCCTCCTAAGAAGCCTTTGTGGAATATGAAGATCCACTAAAGAGAAGAGTTTTCTGTCATTAACCCATAACTGTGATGAATGAAGTTTCGAGGATAGAGATACCCTGTAATGCTTGTGACCAACTGTGATACTGACAGTGTGTGGTCTAGAAAATGGAATTCGATGAGGTGTGGGTTTGTGGATGACCCATAACCATGAAAAATGAAGATCCGAGGATAGGGATACCCTATAATTATTCTAACCAATTGTGATACTAATAGTGTGTGGCCTAGGAAATGGACTTCAATGACAAGGATTTTACACGATTGACCCATAATCGTGATGTTGACTATTGATGAAGTAGTAGGTGCCTACATAGATTGGAGTGGGAGGGCACGTCACCAGAGAACCCATTCTGGATGCTACTATGCTGAAGCTGATGAATGTGAATTAGGTGCCTACTAAAGTGGAGTGGGACTGCATGTCTCCAAAGGGAACCCACTCCAAATGCTACTCAATATTTAAAAACTAATTTAAAATGGGCATAAACCGGTCAATATAACTTATAATCCTTATTATAACTTGTTTTTGGAAACAAAATGACCATTATGAATCTTCCCATTTGATTGGAGTCCCTATCTAGACACTCGGGAAACTCATATCCACACTACAACTATCTCATCATCACAGAAGTTCTTTAAAGATGGCTGATTTCAAATTAGCAATATCTCTCTCATCCGAACTCTGATTCCACCAATTTAAAATTGGGTGATTTTTCAAGAGGAGTTTCTATATGAATTTTTGTTTTTGAAATCTTGCATAAAACATACAAAAAATGATAGGAGATCTGTTGTCCACGAATTTCCATCAGAAACATTTCTGCAACATAGTTGATTCTAAATCAACAATATCTCCCTCATCAAGACTCCGATTTGACAATTCTTTTTTTGAATTTGGGTATTTTTTCACAATGAATATATATAATTTTTTCTTTTTTAAATATTGGACCAAAAGTTTTAGAGATGATATGAAAACATGCCACCCGAAAAATTTCCTACAAAAAATGAAAAAAAAATACTTCCCAATTTGCCCAAGAAAGTGCTCTGTGTAGGCTGTAGCATGTGCATGAATATTTTTTAAGATTGTTTTAAAAATTTGAAATTTAAATATGTGTCAAACCCTCATTCCCATGGAGTCGTAATCTAAATATGATACCATTTGTCCGAATCTTGGGGGGAGGCACCTAAGATCTAAAAAATTGAAATGGATCTTGGGGAGGAGGCCCCGAAGATTTGAAAATTTGAAATGCCAAAATAAAATAGGAGAACAAACATTAAACAAAACCACCAGTAATTTTTTTATTAAAATAGAGAATAACTGTAAAAGCTACATTGTGTTGGACAATCTTTCCTTTTACAAAATGTGACTGGTTACTTATAGTCTTTTTTTAGTTATAATACCACAGGTAAATTCCATGGGTGGGTTGATACCATCAGTGATTTAATACACGGGTGGATATCACTTACAATACCATGGGTGGATGCTACTTACAATACCATGTGTAAATTCCATGGGTGGATAAATACCTTGGGTGGATGAATACCATAAGTGAATTCTAGTTACAATATCATGGGTATATTCCACGAGTCAATAAATACCATGGGTTGATGAATACCATGGGTGGCCAATTTCCACTTGGATCAGTGTGTGGTAAAGCGATGTTACATGTAACCAAGCATTGTAGGGCTAGATTTGTGATTTCATCAAAACTAGTTGATGAGGTTGATATTGATGTTGTACCCTTGGATATATGTGGTATTATATTGGGTAGTCCATATTTGTATGACAAGAAAGTAGTTTTATTTCACCATGAAAAAAAGTATAACCTCATGAAAATATGTGGTAGAATACATTATTAGAGCTCATCATGCCAAAATCAGTGCCAATCTTGTAAGTGTAGGTTAGATGAAGTGATTGATTAATTCCAGTAAAGGGTGTATGCTCATGGTTGTGAGAGAAAAAGATGCCAAGACATCTAAATCTTTCCAAGGTTGTGATCCCACTCATAAAAAGGAATTGTATGAAATTGTTTCTAACTGTCATGGGATTTTTCAAGAACCAAGTGGGTTGCCTCCAAAGTGTGAGATCCAACATGACATTCACTTGCAGCACGATGCTCCTTTACTAAACATTGGTATGTACACATTGTCATCTATCGAGACGGAGGAGATAAAGAAGCAGGTACATTAAGTACTAAACCGAGGGGTCATAAGGCCAAGTTCTTCTCCATGTGGCTCAGTGATTGCATTGGTTTCGAAAAAGGATGACACATGGAGGATGTGTGTGGATTATATAGAATTCAACAAAATAATAGTGAAGAATTGGTACCCTCTCCCTCACATTGATGATTTGTTAGATTAATTGGAAAATGTTATCTATTTCACAAAACTGGACTTGCACAGTGTTTATCATTAGGTTAGGATTGCATAATAGGATGTATGGAAAATTTCATTCAATATGAAACAAGGGTTTTTTGAATGGATGGTGATGCCATTTGGACTGTGCAATTTTATGGCCACATTCATGAGGGCGATGAATGATATTTTCATGCCTTTTCTTGATGATTTGGTACTTATGTATCTTAATGACATTATTATTTATAGTAGGAAATGAGATGATCATGTGTGTCATGTTAAAAAGTTGTATGTCAAATTGTCTAAATGTGAGTTCAGAAGACATATTTGATTTACTTAGGTCACATTGTTAGTGGTGGAAAATTGAAAAGAGACACTTGTGGAATTGATGTGATTATGAAGTGGCCTAAACCCACCAATGCTATAGAGGTTTGTAACTTTTTGGGTGTAGTACAATATTAGAGAAGGTTCATTTTTAACTTCTCCACCATTGCGTCCCCCTTACATGCATTGAAGAGTGTGAAGCAAACATTTTAGTGGTGAGGAAAAGAGCAAAGAGCCTTTGATGGACTGAAAGAGAAGATGAACACTGCACCAGTTTTGGCCTTACCATACCTCGATCAGCCTTTCAATATTGAGATTGATGCTAGTGGATACACCATGGGAGAAGCTTTGACGCAGCAAAGGAAACCTATATGTTACCATTCAAATAAATTCGCCCAAGCTGTCATGAACTATCCCATATATGACAATGAGTTGTATGCCTTGGTTCAAAGTGTGAAGAAGTGGAAACACTATTTTATCGGAAAGGAGACCATCATTCACACAGATCACCAGCCCTTGCAGTACCTTTAGTTGTAAACCAAGATTCAACAGGAACGTCATTTCAGATGGATGGGATTCCTTCAATAGTTTCACTTGGTAATAAATTATAAGAAGGGCACCAACAACAAAGCAACATATATGCTTTCTTACCCTCCTATTTCTATATATATAGTTTTGCAAAATGTCTTATTACCTTTTGAAAGTTATGCTAAACATTATATTGATGGTGATGACTTTAAGGAGATTTATGCAAAGTTGAAATATGGATCGCAGGTGGATAATTAACATTTAAAGGGAAAGTTGTTGTATCATGTTGGAAAAATTTGTATCCACACCAATGAACAAATACATGTAATCAAAGAGGCACATACCTCTCTTGTGTCAGGTCATTTTGTTGTAGGGAAAAATTTGTGTCATTTGCAAAGGTTTTGTTATTGGCCTCACATGAAAAATGTTGTGACTCGATATGTAAAGGGATGTGTGTTGTGTTTAGTTAGCAAGCCCACTAATAGAAAATTGGGGCTCTACACACCGCTCCTTGTTCCAAGTCATCCATGGAAATGTATATCGATGGATTTTGTAGGTGGTTTCCATTTTTCTAGGAGAGTTCATGACTATTTGTATGTCGTTGTGGATCGATATAGAAAAATATGTGTATTAATGCCTCGAAAAAACCATGTCACTGCATAGAAGACTTCTCATCTCTTCTTCAAATTTCTATGTGTCCACTTTGTTTTCCCACATCCATTGTGTCTGATTGAGACTCTTGCTTTCTCGGAGAGTTTTGTACGAGTTTGCGGAGAATGATAGACACCAAGTTAAAGAGGAGCATGACATTTCATCCGCATACCGATGAATAAAAAAAGGTTTTCAACCACATAGTGATATAGTTACTTCAAGGCTACTGCGGCAAGCATATGAAGTTGTGGGACAAGTAACTTTGTTATGTAGAACATGCATACAAACGAGCAATGTATTCATCCATGCAGAGATCACCATTAGATACATGCTTTGGTTATTTACCAAAGGATACCTTAGACATGGTCTTTGGGAAAGATGAAGAATCTATTGGGCAAGATGATAGGGAAAAATCCCATTCAACATATTCAGTTGATTCACCAGGCACTACAAGAGCAGTTTGAGAAGAGTCAAGCTCAATATAAAGCCTAACATGACAAGCATCAAGTCAATCATCTTTTCCAAGTTGGAGACAAAGTGTGGCTCCACATTAACAAAGAAATAATGAAACAAGAAGGAAGGAAGTTGTGATGAATCCAATATGGCGCATTCACCATATCGAAGAAGATTGGAGAAAATTATTTTCATCACAATTTTCCAGCATACATGTAGATGTACACAGTGGTGAACATTGAGAACATGAAGCTTTATGAGCCTCCATTGATCATGGGAGCTGAAGAGGTTGGACATGTCCTTATAGTGAATTATTTTGCACCTAAATAATTGGATAAGTTACCAGAGGACATCATTCTCGATAGGAAGACCATGAATTCATGATAGGGATACATGGAGTATCTTTGTATCGGCTTAAAAGGAAGGCATCCAAGTAAGGCTCAATGGATGGAAAAGGAGAAAAGTGAGGGATAAATTCCCTCACTTTATAATTGACTGATAAAGATTTTGGTAGTCCAAAATCTCTTTAAGTGGCGATGAATGATCTGAGAGGATCAAGAAATATAAGTGGCCTTGAAAATAACTCAAAAATAAAAGTCTTTAGATCGAAGTGAAATCAAGACCAGATCGTAGTGCTTGTTTCCCTGATTCCAATGGTTTAAACAACTCTCAAATCTGATTTTGTATGCTCAAGTTATAGCTTCTCAAAGTTCTAGTCAAACATGGACAAGTGGTAGTCTTAAAGAGGCAACAAATTGGCAAAATTCTGGTGCAAAAAATTCGACAATCGGAATAGGAAAAATTATCACATCTTTAATTTTCCTAATATCCCTTATTTTCTAGCAGACAAAAATTAGCGGTTTGACTATTTTAAGAGAAAAAAATAATAAATTTGGGGGACGAGTTGTCAACCCCTCCACCCCAAACAGTCGGTTAATATTACAACTATTAAAACGATAGGTGTGTGGGCCACCACGATGGACCCTCCTGACCACCAAGAAAAAACACTTATATAGATATACCATTGTTGGGAACTATGTCATAACCATATATAAATATTAATTTATATATATATATATATATATATATATATATATAACATAAATCACAGCCGTTGAATCATATGTGTTAACCGTTCAACGTGTATAACACAAAAAGTAGCGTTGAAGTTATAACTGCCAACCATTTGTTGACAATTTTCTACATATAAATAAAATGGTTGAGTATTATGGGAGATGGGGGATTCAAAACCATGACCTCGACCGACTTAGTTGGCTCCGCCACCAACACGCCACAAGCTCACTCCTTCGTGGATCCTCCCATGGCAAGTACTTAAACTCAATCATTTAGTCGACCAGGCAACGGAGGCATGGAGGAGTGGTAGAACCCTTAGTAGGTCCATGGTGTGTAACCCTAAGTAAGGGAATTAACAAGATTATTTGAAGATTCCCTTAGAGTGCTAGAGGTGATAGTGTTAGAATTGGGAAAGTTTATGGTCAATTTTGCACATTTTCATGTCAATAATTCAGTGATGGAATTTTGTTGATGATGTTGGACCCGCCAACATGTCAAGTGGATTTCCCTTTTAAGAAGTCCCAATTAGACCTCAGACTGTTTGGTGCAAGAGTCCCAACAGTGGGTCGTGAGGTAATGCCTTGACCGCGATGTTGCACATAGCCAAGTAAGATAGCTGTGTCAATAGCAAGGGTGTGACTGATGCAAAGAGTCAAGGAATGTGTATGAGAGGTTCCAAAAGTTCAAAGGGAGAGGAAGGTGAAGGTGAGTTCCAGGCTGAAAGGGATCAGTCCCAACTTGGCTAGGAACACACCACACAAAGGACATGCACAGAATCCGGTGGAGCACTCCACTCAAATGCGACATTCATAGTAACAATGTAAGATAACATGAACATCACTCATGGATCAGTCTGAGATGAGTGTGATGGTTGATATAGCAAGGTTCCTGAGAAAGGTCTGTCTGATGTCTGGAAGAGTAGTCGACATGGATGATGAAAACATTAACAACCTATGCAGCACATTAACAGTAAGTTTCATATAATCACATACAAATCAATTCATATACAAGTATGTAAGTTAAACAACATATATCATTAAGGCAACCAAAATAGTCCAACTACAATAACAACATGTGCATGAAAATGTGTTGGCTCTTATTATTAAAGAAGTGTAAGACTTAAGTCTCAATAATACAATACACCATGTAAGCTTTCTTGCCCCAACAGTGAAACGTTATAGCCACATTCATCTGCTCCTCCAAAGAGATGTACTAGCTCTATGCAGTGGAGAAGACAAGGCACATTAAAATACTGTCCAATCCTTCTTCAATATAGTCTTAGTAGAAGCTTGGATGACAAAAAGCCTCTATAATGAGTTATGAGGGACTAGATATAGCAAAGGGTGGGGTGACCCTTGACATTCCCCTTTGTGATAGTTCAACTACCCTCATGACTCTTCACCTACTCTATGAATGTTACATCCAACTATTGACACCTCACTTACACTTGACATGACTCAACATTACAATGCACATGTACTCATGTGAGACAACATGGCTTGAGTAAGCCTTGCAAGACATCACTAACACTTGGTCCACTATGGTGAGACCAACTCTTTGACATGCCTATGATGGTGAAGGTGGTGAGATGATGCCAAGCTTGGCCCTCCAGAAATGTGCAATTTTCAAGGGGAAGTTGCTCAGCTTGCAACTAGACCAAGTTCAGGTGGTTAGCTTGTGAAGGGAAAAGATCAAACTTTGATCGACAGGCTGCCTTTGAGCAAGAAAGGCACTGAAGCTTGATGACTTGATGAAGCAAGGAAATTTGTTGCGAGGGTTGGTAGGGAGGCTCCAAAACAGGCTAAGGCAAAATTTTGGAGGGTGGTTTTAGCCGCTACAACACGTTTGTTTCTCTAACTAAGCTCTACTTTTTCAGGCCATCATCCAGATTGGAGGTATAAGGGTCATTCTTTTGTAAATTTGATTGTAACTGATTTATTTGATGCCACTTAATAAAAGAAGCCCCCCCTCCCCTCTATTGAGCAGGTCCTGAAGACGTAGCCCACATTGGGTGAATTCTGTAATCAAATCGTTGTGTCCTTGATCTTATGTTTTCCTCTTCTTTTCATGTGGATTAAGTTACTTGGTTACTATGCTCTTTTATATGCAATTCTAAATGCATCCTTGAAGTTAAAATATCTGTATCAATTGTGTCCATAGTTCCTATGCAAGTTTGTTTAAATGTTAATATGTTATACTATGGTTTATCCTTCCTTAAACTCTCTGGATTTCATACATTGTGATTAGGTTTGAGAATATGTTAATTTTATTTTTTAATATATATAGGTTTTTCAAATATATGATGAATCCATTTTAGTTGGATATTTGACATAAATATTCTTTGAATATCCAATGATCATTCCAACAAACATATCTGTAAGGGGTATAAAATCTCCATCATATAGTCTCATCAATGTAAAATATTTGACACAAAATTTCATTTTCTATCTAATGAACTTTTTTTGGATTATATAATGTTATTTATTGAAATTCAATAGAAATATTTTCCAGATATTCGATGCACTTATGACAAACATTCATTATATATACAATGATTATGTCTCAAAATTAATGATTAATTTTGATGAGGATATACAATGAATGGGTGTCAAATATCCAATAACGACGTGTTCATCGGATTATTTGACAAAGTTACACTCATGAAACTGGGAGCCATTTTTTGTTGGAGTGCCTACATAATGTCATAAAAAAATTGATAGAAAACCATTATATTATACTCCATCTAGAAGTATTGTATTTGTAAAAAAAATTATGGTGATAAATAAGTAACCATTACCTTGAACTAATGATATATTTGGTTAAGTAAAAGGAAGAAAGACATATCTTCAAAATTTGACTTGATATCGAGATATCGTAATGTCATAATTAAAAATTAATAAATTTATAAGACATATTTAAAAAAAAAAAAAATAGTTGTTATGAATTTAAATTCTACCTTATGTGTATTTTGATCTCCTACTAAAATATGAAATACAATGATTTTTCCTTTAAAATTATTTTTTGAGATTTTTTTTTTAAGAACTAATTGAATTATTGTATTGGAGTGATGAGAATTAAGTTTTGAATATCAAGGAATGGAACTCTGAATTCCCATTATGTATACACTCTTAAGCAATGCAATATCCTTTGTATTTTTCTTGCTATGGATTTTATTTACTAGAGCCAAAGCGACTTATATGTTGTATGTATTTGCTTTAATATATGATTTTAATGCTTAAGGTGCTTAGTGGTACACTAAAATGGATTGAGTAGGTCAAGTAGCTTGTCATAAAATATGATGGATTATTTTGCATACCAATTGGTTTGTTATCCAAACCCATTTCGTTAGGAGTCAGCATAATAATAATAACATAAATGAATTGGCTTCCTTCCCCAATTGAATGTAAAATTAATGATTTAGAAGTACTGTACCATTTATAAAACAATTAAAGGTGTTTATTTTGAATATTTATGAGAATAAAAAGATGAGCATCTCCCATAATTTTGTACGCTTGAAAGTATTACTCTCTTTAATAGTTATAGAAGTTAATCAATGCGAAATGAAAACCATTATGTAACTGGATGATTAGTTCAAGGTGATATTTCTTCTTATTCAATGGAAGCAAATACATTTAATTTCTAGCAGATTAACCAATGAAGAATCAAATGAAAATTTCAGCACCTCCTTTATACTAATGAATACACCAGATTATAATGGAAAAATATTTGTGAGATAACGTCTAGAATCCTAGTCTTGGTAGTAAACCAAAAACTATTACATGACAAGAAATAGAAGGCTATCGAGCCATAGACATTTTTATTCATCTCAAAAACCACATAAAGGGTGAAAATTTTTTTAGAGTTCTTTAATATCCATGAATACATATAATTTGTAAGGAATCCAAAGTATTATCACTCAATATTTAATGTTTTAGATTATAATCATGGTTTTCAACAAATATACCAATACATTCTACCAATAAAATAGAAAATTATGGAAAACATGAAATTAAATAAGACCTAAATATATGAATGATGGAATTTAGAAAGTTGTTGGACACCAATTACATCATCCTTTATTTCCTTGGAAACTTCTAGAAATTATCCCTGAGGATGTTTCACTAAACAGTACAGGATTTCTTCCATTTGAAAACAATGATTCAAGGGTATCTATTTTTCAAAGTGTCCCCTTGACTTGCACCCAACCCCATCCCTTTGAACTCATTCCATTCATGTATAGAGGTTTTAATCCATAAGGAATAACACCATCATTAGAGGAAATTCTAGCCTAAAAGTTCCCATGAAATGTTCATGTAATTTCCATGTCATATTATGTAAACCAATGAAAATCCTTTAATTTAAAAAGAGATACATGCAAATATTTTAGAGGAAAAAAGAAGAAAACCATTTTATTTTATTTTTAGCTTATTTTCTTATAGGTTTACTCGAATTTCAATTATAGACACTCATTGGATGTGGAACTAAATTTCACATCTAACAATTAACCATTATGCATACTTCTTAGAAGACCCATATTGATTAAAATTGAAGATACATTAAAAAAAAATGTTCAACACACTTTTTTAATGTATCTTCAATTTTTATCAATCTGGATGTTCTTAGAAGTATGTATAATGGGCACGTGTTATATGTGGAATTTAATTCCACACTAAACAATGTGGAAGGGCGTGTTTATATAAGAGTCATACCAAATAAAAGCACATTGAGGCTAGGAAATTATGATAAATTAACACTCAGATTTTATGGGCCTTTTGGAATACTAGCCAGAGTAAGACTAGTAGCCTACTGACTAGCACTACCATCCCATATAAAAGTGCACAACATATTTCATGTAGCACCTTTAAATAAACATATTCACGTTCCAACTCATATCATTGATTAGAGTGTGGTACAAGTTCAAGCATAATCCAAGTCTTAGGTTGAGTCTCTATGAATTTTAGAAAATAGGGGAACTTTGCTTTGGAATTTAGCCATCATCCAAGTTAAATTGTAATGGAAGAACTTTGGTCGTGAGGAGGCCACCTAGGAGATGGAAGAGAAAATGTGAGAAGCATCACATTAACTCTTCCAAAAGTAATAAGTTTAAAGGAAACATCGAGGACAATATTCAAATTAATTAGAGAGGAAATGTAATTCCCCTCTTGTAATTACTTTTGCAAGACTTTATTATTTTATGTTAACTTGTATATATTTAAGTTAGATACACTAGTAATAGGGCCAAGATTAAATTTAAACATTTGAATGAAATATGTAAATATTTATGTGTAAAATAAATGAATTTTTGTTCCTTTATTTGGAAATATTATGGGAACATGCATGCGAATAGTCAGGCTACTTTTTTGTCAAGTAACTATTTAAGTTGTCAAAATCCCAGTTAGTGAATGTGTAGAGGTGATATTTTTCATATATATACCCACTATTCTTGAAGATTCTAGGAGCAATGATTACCACTAAGAGTTAGCATAACTAGAGATAAAGGTTATGTTGGGTGGGGAAAAAAAGAAGCAACATGGATGGAGAGAAAGGAAAATGTTGACTGAAAGGAAAGGAGTGCTATTTTGTGCAAAAGTACTAGGTACATAAAAGGAAGAAGCAAACATTAAAAATAAGGACACTGCTAGAGTTTGTGTGGGGAAGGAGGAATAGTACCATCAGATAATGATAATTTATTAGCAGCAGGGAAGCCTGAGGCTTGGGCAATATTGTTGGGGTTGAAATTCATTGGCTGGGAATAATGTGTTGGTTCCTATAGTATTTCAATGTGTTCATATTATCTAGATAAGTAAATCATTTTACAAAAGTTGTATTCTTATCAGTGATATTTAGTATGCTAGTATTTTCATCAAGAATGAATAACGAACATAATATATATAGAGAATATAGAAAGGAAATACAAACATCTTCTACTTTTCATGAATGCATGTATGTATTCATAGAAGATAAAATATAAAACTAATATATGATGTTATGGTTAATAGGGAAAAATTACGAATATATATGTATTCTTTACAAAAGGTTATAAATTTATGAATCATAAAGCTGTATTGGAAATTATAAATATGTCTGTAACATGAACACTGAAAGGCATAAGTGCTATATATGATTTTTTCCCTACAGAATATCATATATCCTTACAAGAAAAATTAAGTATGTTTAAAATTCTTGTAAGACAGTATGGATGGATAACCTACATATCAAATTATAAGAACATGCAATACCCTCTTGATAATAAAAACCACTATTGAGAGGTGGTCATAAAACATGTTTACAAATTTCGTCTACAACTATCCCTCTATAAATTTGTAGTGAAAGTCTCTAAGCCTTAATTTTTACCCAGTGCATAAAACAAGAATTATTGTCTAAATCTAGGACCCTATGGGATATATAGAGTATATGTTATTAAAACAAATAAATACTAGACAAGTATGAAAAAAAAAGATAATTAAGGTTGTAAAGAGGTAGTCATCGTGTTGAGAAAATATCATTATATTTACTCTGTATACATGTGAAGGTACCAAGGGAAGTTTAAGGGTATGTTGTAGTGGCTACAACACCCTCCAACATTTTGGCTTGCATTCAATTTTGGAGCCTCCCTTGAGTTTTTAATTGATGTTTGCATGGACTCGGGCTCACCCCGTGGGCTCATGTGAGTCTTTGCACCCACCTCGCTTGATCGTTCAATGAATAGCTTTTGCATGTTGGTAACAATGTCTCACTTGTGGCCATGTTCTTGTCGTACACAAGGTCATTGTTTCATGTGTACATGTTTTGTTCACTATGTAAATATCTGTTGCACTCACACATGGAGTCGTATACACTGTCGCAAAACCATCGTCGGGGTCCTACAATGATCAATCAAAAATGTCGCACTTGTCAATTCACACCATCGGTTAGTCATGTTGAGCATGTGTGTATGGATAGTTTGAGTCGTCTCGTTGTGATGTCATGTGGGTGTGCTTTTGCAAGGTCACATATGCAAATTTTCACTCGCTCACACGCTTAGTCATTTTTGCTGAAGTTTTGATGACTAGATCACCCTCTGATAGTCAAACCTTCACCCCACCATCGACTCAACCAACTGTCACCCAAAACAATGCAGAAGAACACAACAAGACATTTCAAGCTATGTTTCTCGCAAGCTGATCAATCAACACTCCTACTAGTCAACCAAAGAGTTTGACTAGGCAACCACCACGAGACTGACTCCCCTAAAATTTTTTGCAGAGGTTGCAAACCATCCCCACTCCACTAACTGAGAAAATTATGCAAACAGGCTAGATAGAAACCTAGTGCCCATCCCTGTGTCCCTTAGAAAATTGTACAATTTTCCCAACTAGTCACTAGTTAGTAGGTTGACTGCTCACCCAGAAAACTATGTACATTTCATGAGCAAGCCCTCTATAGCCTAATAGTCTGCTCCGCTCAGAAAATGCGCAAAGTCAGTCAGCAGGTCAGCTTCCCAGCATCTGTGCAGTTTTTCCTGCTAGCAGCTCCCTGCCATCTCCCTCCAGGAACTGTGGATTTTTTTGCTACCAAGTTCCTGTAGCACACTGCTATGTCCCTCTAGGAACTGCACAATTTTTGCTTGCCTAACCCTCTTGCAGCTCGCACTGCTTCTCCCAAAATTTCTGCAGATTTTTCCACCAGCCAAGTTAGATCTCACAGAGAGTCACTACCAATCTAGATTTTTCATCACCGTCTCCCAGTGATTTCTGCATAGTTTTCACCAGTAGTGCCTGGGAGCTCGCATCCTAGCTCGATACTTTACTCGTGTAGTTTTGTAACCTTGTCTTCTCTCTCGGTCACTCACATCTGAAATGGTCATGCATCATGATAGACTAGGAGACTTATGGATTTGATGTCGTCTCATCCTGAGTGACTACAGATATAGGTACATGAATAAACATGGTGCAGTGATGGATGGGATGAAAAAGGGGAGTACATGCAAAAGGAAATGTTTGCAAACAGACAAAAAAACGATGCATACAAAGAGATGTGTTCACAAATGCATGACAATGAAAAGATGTGATAGTGGACTAACGGATGGGCGAACATACACTTTTCATGAATGGATGAACAAGTCAAGCATGCCAAAATACAAGCAAGGAGAAATGTGCAAATGCACCATCAAGCAAACCCAACGACCATCGAAGACTCTGTGCACCTTACCATGTGGAGGCAAAGCTGTGGCACACCATGAGGACATCCATCACCCAGTAGCACTGCAGCTCAACATGCACACCAACAACAACACGAATGTACTAGCACTGTCATGTGGAGTCTTGTCATGAGTCTTGTCGTCCACATCACTACTATGGGCCATATTATTGATCAATATAATGTAACTTCGAAGTCCAAGAGACCCACTTGTCATATGAAGAGTCATATAAAGTTGAAAGGTCATGAAATTCAAATAGTCATGAGGAAGGTTGAACAGTCACAAGGGTTAGTTTTACCCTTAGCTATAAATAACACTCATTTGTACATGCAAAAGACCTTTCACCTTGGCTCCTTCCACATAACCTTGAGAGTCTGTAATCTTTTCTTTGAAGAGAAAGTAGTGGCTCCAATGCCCCATCCATGGGGTTTGTGATGTATGGTGTATCGATGTGTCTTGGAACTTTCGTTTAACTTAGAAGCCTGATAATAGGATAGCACATTGTCACACATGTGCTATAACTGTTTGTAAGATTTGTCTTGAAAACTTGGAATAAATGTTTCTTTAACCCGTGTTTAAAACTTGAATTCATTAAGTTGTTCTAATACATATATTAATGAAAATCTATTGTATAATTTGTTAACGTTGCCTTGCCCATGTTTTTTACCTCTCAGACATCAGACATAAACTTTCACGTAAACTTGCTATAATGACCATCTAACTTGCGCAAATTGTCTGCTAAGTGTTGCACATGCTATCTTCCCTTATGTGTTGTGACTACTCCATCCGTGTGCATTGCTCCTCTGTAAGTTGCACATGTCCTATTGTGTTGTGTGTTCCTAATAGAGTTGGGCTTCCTCCCATCCGACTTGGGACTCACTTCCACTCTCTCTCTTTGCAGTGAAAGAACCTTGACACAAGTGACACTATCAATCACTAGTCACATGAACCTCACTACTCGAAGACACAGTGGACCACTCTCATGTGATGAAAAGTAAGAGTTAAGGAAAACATTTAAGATAATGGCAATGGGGACATCACACCGAATGGGAATCCCACATCAAATGGTGTGAGGTCTAGTTGGGACTTCATACTAGGGTGATCCCCTGAATGATGGCGGGTCCAACACTTTCAATAGGATATCAATAGAAAAATAATAATTCCAAAATTATTTTGTGATTGACCAAGAGAGGATATGGGTATAATAACCCAGTAAACAAGCATTACGATTAAGTATGTCCATGTAACCAACATAATACTCTGAGGATATGTATCACTGGTGGTGAGGATTTCCACGGGAAATATAAATGAACAATAAGAAAAAAAAATAAGTGTAAAATTGAGGTACATTAGAGCCAAGATATTGGACATATTGAAAGAACCAATAAGATCCATGAAGACATAACTTTCATCTATGCAATGAATCAATCCACTAAATGGGATGATTACTTACATATAGTTTAATTTTCATATAATAATAGTTATCAAGCATCTTTTAATATGAGTCCTTTCAAAGTCATTTATTGATAAAAATGTTATACTCCATTCTGCTAGAGTGAACTAGAGGATAGATTGTTTTTAAGCCCTGATATCTTAGAATATACGGAGCTAATGTTTAGAAAGGTGTTAATGCCTCAAAATTCGCTGCACCAACATGGGCGAAAACCACTGTCCAGACCTTAAAGAAACTCCTTTTATATTTGGGCTAGTCACTCTGACTCGTTAAATTAGGTCTAGTTACCTTTTCCTAATAATTATCAGTTTTTGATATTTCTTTAATTGATAATAGTTAGGGACATTAGATCAATTTTTCTCACTGATCAGGCAAGAAGAATGACCATTAAGTTATTTTTTCGGAACAACCAAACCAATCTAAAGCTTTGCGTCGAAGAGAGGACTTCTGAGATAACACATGCATGATTTAACTAGTATGCAATAAATCTATCCTATCTTGATTGAAGGAAAGAAGAATCCTTCTCCTAGTGAAGAGCTGATTTATTGAAAGAAAACAATAAGCAGTTGAAGTAAAAATGAAGGAATTAGATCAAGGAGATAGCTCTTGAGATTTGAATCCTTTTTAATCTAAATACTAACAATCAAGAACTTACTAAATAGTTACATAAGTGTTTGATGGAAGTATATCCAATTCCTAACTTATATGCAAATAAAAAATTATTTATTTCCTGGGTTTACCTGTTATTTGAATGTGATATAAACTAGTTGCCTTTAGTACACGGTAATAGAAAAAAAATCATATACTAAAGAAATGAAAAATTTTAAGGTAATTCTTTTAATTAAATAGTTAATTAAAAGAATTGTTAAAGCATATATCGACATTCAAATAAAATATCAATTTTCTAATAAATGTATTAAAAATTACAGCACTGGCATATTCAGAAATGAAATGATGCAGAATTGTTTTAATAATATACATATAACAAACAAATTGGAAGAAAAAATGGTTGTGAATTATACTAAAAAGAACATGAAAAACATTTATAAAAATACCCGATGCATCATGCTTCTTTTGGAAAATACATAGTTCTGGTCCTTTTCCTTTATTTCAAAGCTTCCCAAAAGTACAAAAATGCAACTCTTTGAAGCCCATTTAAACAAAAAAATAAGAACCTTGATCCAATAATTTTTTTAAGACAAGCTTCTAAAAATACAAAAATGTAATCTCCACTCAACTTTCTTCATAAAATTCAGGACCCAACCTAGTCTATTAAGACAGACTTGGAGATACAAAAATGCAAGCCCCAAATGCTTTCTTTCTCATATTCCAGACCTCTTATTTGTTAACATAAATGAGTTTTTATAGTGAATGAAGAAATAAAACAATTACACAAAGCACTGGGGAAGTTTTAACAAATCCCTTACAATTTGTAAAAATAATGCAAAAATAGAAGTAATTTTGATAACAATCTATGGACTATCGCTCTATCTCTTTTAGCATTGCTCATTGAGACTGAAATATGTAGGTTTTAACCCTGTACATAAATTACCTGCATATGAATTCTAAAACAGAAAATAAAAATGGCAAGAACATAACACATAAAAAAAATATACAGAGAGATTTTCCCCTAGATCCCAAAACCGGGACTACCAGATTGATTTTTCATTATGTTCCTTTCAATGTTACAATAGCTATATATACACGCTGAAGCATTCATAGACCCTAATCCATTAACCATGGATTAGAACATAACCGTAGTTCCCTTGACCGGATCTACATAATATCATGGACCGAAAACCATCACGCCCAAAACCATGTGCAAAATCCATGCACAAAACCATAGGTAATATAGGGGAGACCCTTTCATACCCCCTAATAGGGGGACTGCACCCCTCGTGTGAGCCCCCCGCTAGTCATGGAAATAATATAAAACAACCAAGCAAAATATACAACAGTGACCGATTTCGTGGAATGACATGTCCCTTCTTTGTACCTGTCCCTTTTCTTTTGGACCTGAAAACGCGAAAACAATGAGTGGATTGGTGATAAAATCAAGGCTAAATTTTTTAATCTTATCTTTTTCAAACTATTGAAAACAAATCCATAAGACATGTTAAACAAAATGATGAATTGGCGTTAATTAAGAAGACAACATGGATTTTATTTAGAAGAAATTGCAATCTCATTTGGGATAGGGATTTAATTATGAAATAAATCACAATCACATATAATTGGGGAGCCGTAATAATCACAATCACAATTAATTGGGATCATATCTCAATCACATCTACGAAAGGGGATCAAATTGCAATAAAAAATTAAAAGGAGGCAGAAATAACGTGAGGTCTGTGGATCTTGTGATTCTGATATCACAATTGTGGAAGACCGAGGATGGGTTAATCGCAATCGAGTCTGTGGAGTGGCACAACACTTAATGATGCCTCTTGAAAGTTGTGATTGCGATGTACGAGGATGATGTAGCACTATAGGACGTGGCAGGTGATGTGGAACATAACATGGCAAATGACATGGAAGAGGAATGGGTATTGCATATCGCAATCACATTTGATATGGGCTACGAGGCATGGATTTTGATAGCTGTGGATGCGATATTAATTTAATTGCATTTTATAATCACGGCGGGTCTGAAGCTGATCACAAATCGCAAAAGGGATAGGCCACGAGACTTGGGCTATGGGATTTGTGATCTCGGGGGATGCGAGATCTTTGTGAAGTGTAGGTCACAACCTCGTCGAGTCCGGGTGATCAATAAATCGCATCACAATGGGTCAGCATAGTGGCATTTAACCATGTTGTGTTGTTTATTTGCGATGTAGGGGGGTGGTAAGGAGTAAACTCTTATTATTATTTAAACTCCAAATAAACTCCGATTTTTTTTTTTTTTTTTTTTTTAATTAAATAACCCATGTTTAGTACTTAGGTCTTTAAAAGACTAAGTATGAGTTTTGGTCTTGGGGGCTATTGGGATTTTTTGTTTTTATAAAATCAAATTGTTTTAAAACTCAAAATGTTTTTCTATTTTTTAAAGAGCATATATATATAATATATATATATATATATATATATATATATATATATATATATATATATATTATATTGTGTTTTTAATTTTTTTAAAAGGGTCCCCATTTTTAAATAATTAATTTCATAGGAAATTTAATTGTATAAAAATGGGTGGCTTGTTGAATAACACAACAATTGGTGATTCACTAGAAGAACTAGTTATCTTTGATGAATGATAAAGACATTTTAAAAATTCAGTAAAAATAAATTAGGAAGGGGAAACTACTTAGTGAAGCATTTAGATAAAATAAAATTACTATAATCGTAAAAACTCATTAAATTGTAATTTCTTAAAAAATCTTTAATAGATGAAAACACCTATTTATCCATGTCAGTCATTAATTAGTTATAGAGATAAAATAGGGGGCCTTTTACAACTTAGCTTTTGATGTACTCATTTGTCACAGGTAGAGCCACTGCCACCAGCAAGTGTTCATAGCTTCGATAGGGTTACATTTTAACCAACAATAATCCAGTATCTCATCCATTTAATAGTGCAATAATTAGAGGTAAGTTTGTTTTTTTTTAATTGATGCTAAAAGCCATTGTCTAGGTTTGGTGGCCAGATAACGATAATTCCATTCGCTGGTAATAATCAAACTGAACAATCGATCTCGTGATGAGACCCCTTGTCTTATAATTGAAACAATCATAAACCATTACCCTGATTTGGTGTTCAATATTGGTAATATCAGTTTCATTGGTTCCCTATGATCATGGTAAGTAGGCTCGTGATGAGACCTCTTATCTTTTAGATTTATTATATTTTAGAATTATACTCTAAAAATTCTCTTTTTAGTGTATGGGGAGAATCATTGACTCCTTAAGAGTTTTGGATGAAAATTAGAGTTGAATATGCTTAGTCATAAGACAATATGTACTTTTTAAAGATAACCTTTCTTAACTGATAATAGAGTAAAAAGGACTTTATAATTTTTTTGAGGTTTAAAATATTTCACAACTTAATGGAAAATATTACAGAGTTTTATAATTTTTATCTGATTTTTCAATTTTCGTAACCATTTCCTTAAAAATTTCTACTTTCAAATTGAAAAAAAAATCATAAAACGGTTTCAAGAGATATTTGTGAAAAGCTAAAGGTATGTTATTAACATTATTTTCTAACATAAAATGAAAATGCGATATGATAATACAATTTTCTCAAGATACGACTGTTCACAAGTATGTCGATAAAATCACCAAAACCAAATCTAAAAGGAAAACTCCACAAGATTGTTTATATAAATTTCTTAACAAAAGAAAAGAAGAAGATAATCATGTAACCATTGCTTCTTATGTTGAAATTTTGATAAATTTTAACTTGTAAAGTTATAATCATTTAGTAAAAATAAAGTTTAGTTGAAATGAGCAAATTTCTATTTTCTATGGATTTTCTTTTTCAAAAAAAAAACTTGTAAAAATAAATATTTCAACCATTTTAAAATCAAAGAAATGTTTTTAAAAGAAAAAGATTAAAGGTTTAGAGATCGCCCATTTTGGCTGATTCAATGAGAATTGTTACTTCTTCGTTCAAAAACTTAAAGTAAATTAGGAAAATAAACTCAAAGTTTGATCTAGTGGAGGTGTGAAAATGCTTGTGAAGAGCTGCAAAAGAGAGTTACATATCAGCAAAAGAAAAACTGAATCCAAAAAGTAAAGAAATGAATCAAAGTGAATATATGAGGCTTACCATTGAAGAATTTCATTTAATCTTACTGGAAATATATGACTTTCTTCAATGCAAGGTAACTAACACAAAATCATTATTTATTAAATCTAATCTAAAGCGAGCAATAAACTTAAGAAAATAATGTCATGTTCAAGGGAATCATATTAAATTGAATCTATCAAAAATGAAAATTAAGATATGATTCTTTATCAATTGCAGTGATGAATGTTCTCTTTCAATTCTAAATTTATATCAGTTCCAGAATATAGAAATTGATCCAAAATCAAATGATATATCAATTAAGTATATGATGAAGGTTTGAATATATGAATGTGGAGTGATATATTAAAGATTTAAAAAGATAATTCAAAATAAATTACTCGTGATCTATTAAATTTACATGTTCCATTTCCATATTTACGAAAACAATTTGTAAGACTTGGAACAAGCATAGATAAAATCACGAATAAGATCATTTGTTGCAAGATTCAAAAGAGAGCATTTGACTAAACTTTGCTTTAAGATAAAAATCCCTTTAATAATTTCGATCGGAAAAAGATGTTATAGGAACTTTTTTATGAGGAAAATTACAAAATATAATAATCTGATATGAATCTTTTGATAATATATTAAAGGATTATTAGGATTTTAATTAATGAAAGTAACATTAGAAAATTCTCAAATTTTGATATAACAAAAAAAAAAAAATCCCTGAACATATGACAATTTGTTAAAAGTTAACTGCTTGTTTATTTTAAGTCTCCAAGACTTGTAAAAGAAACGAAAAAAATAAGAAGTAATGATAAAAAGAAAAACTAACAATAAACAAAAACGAACTTGTGAAATGCATATTTGGAAGAATTTTGACTATAATTTACCTTATAGATTTTCAAGTTCTTCCCTATATTTCTCAAATTCCCTTTGTTCAATATCATCTATTTATTAAATATAAAACGCTAAGTAAATAATTTTAGGATTACATTCACCTCAATTTCACATAGGATGACAATAGTGATGACTATGACCTTTTTAGAAGTACTTGTGAATCAAATATTTCCAAAACATAGTGATTCTCCACACGTCTTCTAATTGTCAGTGTGATCAAGTTTTACAAAATAAAGACAATTGTGTGATTTAAAAGCATCTGATATGTTTTATGCCACTTTATCATAAAATGAAAAATAGATGTTGTCAATATTAGATTCAATACTTGCTTATTGAAATCTAGAATGAAAACAAAAAGAATCTAATCTAAATTAATCTACTCCTAATTACTAACTGAATGGAGGGAAGATGACTAGGTATAGTCATACTTCCAATGTAACTATTCTCTCGTTTTATTACCTACATGTATGTACAAGTTAAACATTAGTAACAATATGGTAAGAATAATCAAAATAAAACAAAATTTATTATTTACATTTAGTGTGAAATTATCTACAAAAAGAAATTTATTTAAAATTAACTTGTGCATAAACCATCTATTTTGGAAAGCATTCTATAAACAACTATCTATGGGATCTTCAAAGAATGGATGAATATTTGTTATAGAGTGAAAACTTTCCATAGGAGATGATGGAAAGATGTGTTGTGAAGGAACACTAGCAAGATTTAGATTAGAATGATGCTAGAATGATTGGAATGAATTTCTGAATATCGAATTAAATTGGAAACAAAAAGATTTTTTATATTTAGCATTATGAGTAACCATTTCATCATTTTCATTTAATAAATCTTGAGTATATTCGATATGGAAAGATTGAACATTCTTGTAAAAGGAAAATAAAACAAAATGGAAGGATGGGAAAACGAATAAATTGTTATGAAAACTAAAATTACAAAATAATTTTACAAGGCAATTATGGAACTCATCTTGGATTTCGGTTAATGAATTTCCACTAAAAGGAAATTCCCTAAAAATCTTATAAATGCAAGTTTCTAAAAGAGAATCAGAATGAAATACGTTAGAAACTCTCAACATTAACTCATCAAAATTCTCAAAATTAAGTTTGTGTTCAGTACGAGGACACAAAATTAAAGTTTGTGAATCTTTACAAGAGAGATCAATTTTCTAAATTGGGGTACTTTGTACAAGATGTGATCTTTTATCTTCATTGTCATGATAATTTTCATAAATTACCTTATTCTTATGAAAATTAAATGGCTGATCTAAACTAACAGAGTCAGAAAATACAAAAGAAGAGGGTTTTGGAATTAAAGAATTATCATCCAAATGAGTAATAGATGCAGATTTTTCAGAACAAAGATTAGGAAGATTATCATTTGAAAGATTAACGTGATCATCATTGACTATATTCTGGTTCAAAAACACATAAGGATAAAGAAAATAATGCATGCCAGAATATAATGAGAGATGAAATGATTCATCTATATAACTTTTCTTATTATTAACTAGGTTTAAGGAAGTTCTTTCAATTAGATAGACATGTTCTGAATTTTCCTTGAAAAAATATAAATTGATATTTTCATTATCGAAGTCTTCTTGTAGATTAGATTTTAAGGGAAATATTGATCGATCACACGTATCATTAAAAATTGTTTCAACTGTAACATCTTCAGATTCTGTATTTATATTGAAAATATTTGTTTCGGAAATGAGAAATGAGAATTGAAATTTTCTAAAGAAGAATGTTGTGATTTAATTACAGCTTCAGGTTCGAGTTCTAGAAAATTGTTTGGTGATTCAAGACTAGTTAATGAGATAAATGTTTCTTGTTCTTCATTAATTGATTCATTATATTCAGAATGGGAAGAAACAAGAGCGGTAAAATATTCAATTAAATCTTCAATTAAAGGAAAATCATCTAAGTGAAATATATAGCAAAGTGACCAAAATATGTTATAAAAATCATCTAAAGATTCATTACCATACATGTAAAGATTATCTAATTCTAAACACAAACTATTGTAAATGTAATTTTGATACGCTTTGAGAAATACCTAGGAAAAAGGTTTCCATCAATGAATCAACTTCGCGGGAAGCACCAGGAACCATTTGCGGATTCGTCCTACGAATGTGAGAGTGAAAAGACTGAAAATATAATTATCAATGATTATATTAAAAGAGTTACGTCTATTAACAAAATAAAAAATATGATTTAATGCAAAAATATTACTCTCACTGTTGAACTTTAACTTTGACAAGGACTCAATCTGCTACTTGGGCATGCCTCGTGTAGGCTTGGGTGAACTGAATGCATGACCAAGTGTATGAATGCATATGTGAGGCATGATTAGTTAAAAAAAGGATATAACAAAATTTAAACAAATAACTAATTCAAGGCCCTCCTTCTAGTGCCATAATGTTGATGCCTCGAAATTCGTTGCACCAACATGGGGAAAAACCACTTGGTATAGACCTTAAAGCAACTCGTTTTCCATTTGGGGTAATTGCTTCAACTGGTTAAATTAGGTCCAGTTACCTTTTCCCAATCATTATTAGCTTTAAATATATCTTTAATTGTTAATAGTTATGGACATCGGATCAATTCTTCTAGTTGATCAGGTAAGAAGAATGACCCTTAAGTTGTTTTTGTGGAACAACCAAACCAATATAAAGCTTTTCCTTGAAGAGAGGACTTCTAAGATAACACATGCATTATTTAAATAGTATGAAATTAATATATCGTATCTTAATTGAAGGAAAGAATAATCCTTTTCCCAATCTAGAGCTGATTTATTAAAAGAAAACATTAAGGAATTGAAGTAAAAATGAAGGAATTAGATCAAGGAGATAGCTTTCGATATCTGACTCCTTGTTAATCTAAATACTAACAATAAAGCACTTAGTAAATAGTTACATAAGTGTTTGATGGAAGTATATCCAATTCCTAAATTATATGAATACAAAAACTTATTTATTTCCCGGGTTTACTTGCTATTTGAATGCAATCTAAAATGGTAATAAAAATTAATAATATACTAAAGAAATTAACACTTTTAAGTTAATTCTTTCACTTAAATAGTTAATTAAAATAATTATTAAAGCATATATCACCATTCAAATAAAATAACAATTTGTTGATAGATGTATTAAAAATTACATCACTGGCATATTTAAAAATGAAATGATGCTGAACTTTGTTAACAATATACATATAACAAACAAATTGGAAGAAACAATGGATATGAATTATGCTAAAAAGAACATGAAAAACATTGATAAAAATACCTGATGCATCAAGCTTCTTTTCTAAAAGACACAATTCTGGTCCTTTTCCTTTATTCCAAAGCTTCCCAAAAGTACATAAATGCGACCCTTTGAAACCTCTTTAAACAAAAAAAATAAGAACCTCGATCCCATCATTTTATTAAGATGAGCTTCTGAAAATACAAAAATGTAATCTCCACTCAGCTTTCTTTATAAAATTCAAGACACGACCCAGTTTATTAAGACAAACTTGGAGATACAAAAATGCAAGCCCCAAAGACTTTCTTTCTCAGATTCCAGACCTCTTATTTGTTAACATAAACAGGTTTTTGTAGTGAATGAAGAAATAAAACAACTGCGCAAAGCACTGGGGAAGTTTTAACAAATCCCTTACAATTTGTAAAAATAATGCAGAAATAGAAGAAGTTTTGATAACAATATGTGGAATTCACTCCGTCTCTTTTAGCATTGCTGATTGAGTCTGAAATATCCAATGGTTTCCTATTTCTTGGAATGACATGTCCCTTCTGTGCAACTCTCCTTCTTCTCTTTCACCTGAAAGAGAGAAAATAGTGAGCAGATTGGCCATAAAATTAACGCTAAATTTCTGAATATTAACCTTTTTGAATGGTTGAAAATAAATCCATAAGCTGTGTTAAACAAAACAATGAATTGGTGTTAATTAATAAGACAACATGGCTTTTCTTTAAGAATAAATCACAATCACATTAGGGACAGGGCTTTGCTAATGAAATAAATCGCAATCATATATAATCGGTGAGTTGTAATAATCACAATCGCAATTAATCAGGATCGTATCGCAATCACATCTTTCGGAGGGGATCAAATCACAATTGCAAATTAAAAGGAGGTGGAAATAGCATGAGGCATGTGGATCTTGAGATTTCGATATCACAATCGCAAAAGAACAGGGATGGGATGACCACAATCGGGTCTATGGAGTGGCACAACACTTAATGGTACCTCTTGAAAGTTGTGATTGTGATGTACGAGGATGATGTAGCAGTATATGAAATGGAGCATAACGTGGCAGATGACGTGGCAGATGATGTCATCATTGATGTGGCAGAGGAATGGGTCTCGCATATCACAATTGCATTTGAAATGGGATGAGAGGCATGGCTTTTGATAGCCACATATGTGATATTAATTTAACTGTCTTTTATAATCATGGCAGATCGAGAGTTGATCGAAAATCAAGAAAGGGATAGGCCATGAGACTTGGACTATGGCTTTGACGATCTTCGCGGATGCGAGATATTTGTGAAGTGGAGTTCACGACCCTGTCGGGTTCGGGTCATCGCTAAATCACATTGCAATGGGCCAGCAGAGGGGCATTTAACCATGGTGTGTTGTTTATTTGTGTTGTGGGGGGTGGTAAGGAGTAAACTTCGATTACTATTTAAACTCCAAATAAAATTTGATTATTATTTTTTTTTTATTAAATAACCCACGTTTAATACTTAGGGCTTTAAAAGAATAAGTATGAGTTTTGGTCTCGAGGGCTATTTGGATTTTCATTTTTTTAAAATCAAATGGTTTTAAAAATAAAGTATTTTTTTACTATTTTTAAAGATTTTTTTT
Source organism: Pinus taeda (assembly GCA_000404065.3). Taxonomy (NCBI): domain Eukaryota; kingdom Viridiplantae; phylum Streptophyta; class Pinopsida; order Pinales; family Pinaceae; genus Pinus; species Pinus taeda. The sequence continues at coordinate 47,786 of APFE030871099.1, read as the reverse complement.
TTAATTTGTTTTAATTTTTTGTGTTATTTTAATTCTATTTTAAAAAGGGTCCCCATTTTTAAATAATTAATGTCATAGGAAATTTAATTATATAAAAATGGGGGGGTTGTTGAACATCACTACAAAAGGTAAGACATAATTCGAAAATAACTCAAGATAGGAAAAAACATTATGTGAACCAAAAAACAATTCATAAAGAATACAATGTGTAAGGGTGTGCTTATATTAAAGTTAGACCAAAGAAAAGCACATCGAGGCTAGGAACATGTGCTAAACCAACACCCATGTTTTGTGCGCCTTTTGAAATACTAGCTACAATAAGACTAGTAGCCTACTAGCTAGGATAACCAACCCATATAAAAGTGCCCAATGTATTTCATGTACCACTTTTAAAGAATATATTCAAGGTCCAACTCATATTATTGATTGGAGTGTCGTATAGATCGAACCACAAGGTGAGCTCTAGGTTGGGTCTCATTGAATTTTAGACAAGAGGGAAACTTTAGTATGGAATTGAACCATCATCTAGGTCAAAGTGGAATGGAAGCAATTTGGTCCTGAGGAGGCCACTTGATGGATGGAAGAGAAAATGTGAGAAGCATTCCATTCACCCTTCCAAAAGTGATGAGTGAAAAGGAAACATTGAAGACAATGTTCAAATTAAGCAGGGAGGAAATGTAATACCCTTGCTGTAATTAATTTTGAAAGAATCTATCATTATATGTTTACTTGTATACATTTAAGTTAGATGCACTATTAGTGGGGCCAATAATATATTTAAAAATTTGAATGACATGTAAATATTTATGTGCAATTTTTTTTTTGTTGGAAATATTATGGGAAGTTGCATGTGAGTAGTCAGGTTGCTTTGCTATCAAGTAACTATTTAAGTGATTGAATTCCCAAGTAGCCAATAGGTGGAGATGGCCATTTTCACAGTTATAACCTCCCATGATTCTAGAATATTCTATGAGGAATGATTACACTTAAGAGGTAGAATAACTAGAGAGAAAGGTTATGCTGGGTGGGGAGAAAAATAAGGAGCATGAATGGAGAGAAAGGAAAATACTAGATAAAATGAAAGGAGTTTTATTTTGTTCAAACATCCTAGGTACAAAACAAGAACAAGCATACATTAAAAAGAAGTACATTGCTAGAGTCTATGTGCGGAAGGATGAATAAAACTATTAGATAACGATAATTTATTAGAAACAAACAAACCTCGGGATTAGGTAAAATTGTTGGGGTTGTAATTCATTGGTTAGGAGGAACATGATGGTTCCTGTAGTATTTCCAAGTGTTCATATTATCTAGATGAGTAAAATGTTTTATTGAAGTTGTATTATTATCAATGATATTTATTATGCTAGTATTTGCCTCAAGAATGGATAATGAATAGAATATACATACACAATAGAGAAAGGAAGTACATTTAGGATGAAATAAAAAACATATAATAATTGTTATGAATGCATTCATTTATTCATATTGGATAGTTTAGAAAACAAAGATATGATGTTATGGTGAACATGCCATAATTAAGAATTTATATATATTCTTTACGAAAGGCTGGAAATTTATGAATGATAATTCTATTTAGGAAATTATAATTATTTCTATAACATGAACAATGAAAGGTAGAATTGATGTAGATAATTTATTTCTCTACAAAATATCATATATCTGTTGGGCTTCAGAATTGATACATTTTCTTACCTTATTTTCTTATCTTTATATTAGTTTTCTAAGCTTTTTGTGTGTAGAATACGACAATTCATGTGATATATTTTCTAGATAGGATTTCATGATTTTTTATTACTTTATCTCCTTAATGAATTCATGAAAGGAATTGTTTACTAAATATTTGAACAATTAAATAAATAGGGATATTCGGTATCGAATTTTGTTCCCTGAAATAGTCGTGGAAGAACAAGTTTTGAGCGATTGTTTAGATTAATTATAACTAGTTGAACGAGACCAACTTTTATTATGGATGGATCAGTTTAAGAAGAGATATTGGCCTTTCTATTACAGGGAAACATTAGATATTTTGTAATTTAAATAAAGCATCACTTTTCTATTTGATAATAAACTTGCTTGTAATATATAAATGAGGAATTTAACCTCAGTGAAAAAGTTAAGAACGTCGGAGCTATAGTCATATTTTATCCATGTTATAACTTTTTATAGACAATCCTTGTAATTTTCACATTATAATTTAATGGAGACTTTTGTGGTTCAATATTAGCTTATTGCATTGAATTAGCTATAAAGAAGTTGAATTCTAGTGATCTTGGGCCCAGTCCTAGAACTATTAATGTCATTTCTTGTATTATTAAATTCATATTTTGCTTTCAATCCTTTTTTACAACTATTCAATTGAATTCTATATCTAATTGTTGGTCATCAAATTTACTATTACAGTCTCATATTTTGCAGTAGTTGCAATGGAATATTACAGAGTTAGATTTATTGTAATTGATTCTTCAAGGATTCTCTTTCATTGTTGTTCCTTGTGATTAAAGTTGTGTTGTTAATTCTGTAGTTTTAATATTATTTTTAGCAGATCCATTTAAATTCATAGTGTTGTTCTTTTATTACAAATGTCATTTCCTCATAAACAGCTTTATAAGTAGTTGAATTACTTAACTGTTTTTGATACAAGATTTCATGCTTTGGGTCCTTTAGAAATCTTGATTGTTTAAGTTTGAAGTCTATACATTGAGAATGAGTTTCTTGTTTCAGTAAGTGTGAGCTTCCTTCCATTCTTATGCCTTTACTTTTCATTAGGACCATGCAGGTTAGGTGACATTAGTGCTATCTTTTGCACAAACTATGTGGAGAACCTTCAAACAAATAGATGAAACTCTGGTTTGATGATTTAATGTTTAGAGGGGAGTTGATCATTTAGGAACAACCAAGTTCCCCAACGTTTTGGGTCATTGCTCAGGAGGTTGTCAAAGAAATTTTAGTCATATCTCTGAAGGGTTGGGTATTAAAGACAAAAGGTAAGAACCTACACATGAACTAAGTAAAAGGTGTGTGGAAGTGCCTACCCTCATTTGGTACATTTAGATCACTTAGTGTGTATTACTAGCAAAATGCCTAGGACTACAAATTAGATAGTTATAGATAAAAAATATACCTCAAAAAACCACAAAAACCCAAGGTCATCATGGCTTTGGAAGAACAACCTTTATAGAAAAAATCATTCGAAAAATAGAGTCTCAACCATAGGTAGGTCCCAGAAAAATATCTAGTAGGAAGGATTCTACTATTTCCACTCGAGTAGCAGGGTCATCCCCTGCATCTCATGCTGAGATTCATGACAAAATTGTTGGAATTGAGCAAATATTTGAAGATAAATCTATTAGGCATCTCAATCCTTCTAGTAAAATTGAGGGACACTCTTGCAATTTAAGTGAGGGGGAAGATGAAATGAGTGAGCAATACCCACGCCTCTCTGAGCCAAAATTCTTGCAACACCTATTGTAAGGAAAGAACCTAAAGTTCCTAATAAAAATAGTGTTGTGAGACCTACCCAACCCAGCTATCATATTACCTTTCAGATAGTACCTCCTGATCATGAAATTCTTGAGGATTACTGGCATACTTTTAACCAAATGGAAAACAAAGCTTCAAGAACACAAACTTCAACCATAGAATATCCTATTCTTGATCCATAGGCCAATGCACCAACGAAAGCTATCCCATTATAGAATATTCCAAATTTCCATGGAATGACTTTTGAGTATCCTCATGCATTTTTGTTTGAATTTTATTTTCTATGTCACGGTTATGATTATACCATTGACCCTCAAAAATTGAAACTATTTACTTCTACCTTAAAGGGAGCAACCTTACATTGGTTCATGGGACTAGGAGGGTGTACCATAACTGTTACACACAAATATCATCACCCTGATTATTTGCAGTCGGTGTAGGCCTATCATCACCTATACCAGCTTCCTAAGCAAGTCTTAAACCTCAGCTCTTCAAAACAAGCTTGAAAAAGGAGAGAAAGACATCAAAAAAGCAATGTAACTCTGGTTCCGCACTTTCTCTTACTTTTTCCTACGGGCCCGCACCTTTTGTTCAAAGTATCTACGTACTTATATGCTCTGTATCTAAAGGGGAAGGTGCGTACCCCTGTAAAATTCAAAAGGCACAATCTTTATCTTAAAAAACTCATCTTGGGTTAATTCTAGAGTTTTCTAGAAGGATTTGTTACGTGGATTGTTCGCTCCAAGTGGTTCATGCATCCCATACAAGGAGGAACTAATCCCTTGTTGAGAGGAGCTATCCCTTTGAAGGAGGACTCTATCCCTTTGAAGGAGGAGCTGGTAACTGATCTCCATTGCACTATAAATTGAGGCATTGGGTCAGTGGCCAGAGAGGTTAGAAGCTGAACTTTTGAGGGTAAATGCTAGTGAAATCAAGACTTCCTATTTGAGCTTAAGAGGAGAGATCACATACCTTTTTGGCCCCATTAGGGAGTGAGTGAAGCTTGTCAAAGTAGAGGAGACTTCTTGTTGGACCCTGGAAGGAGCTTGTACAGCGTCAAGGCAAAGGTTGTAAGGTTCTTTTCTTTTGAATTAATACAATCAAGCTCATTTTTCTCAACAAGTATCTTATGCTATTTGTTTCATGGACTCCTTGACTTTCATGTTAAATATGTTTTATAATATTGGATATTCAGGTGCTACTTAATTGTTTTCCTTTTTTGTGCTTGCAGGTTTGCGACGAAGGAACTTACTTGGATCAAAAGAGCGAAGGCATCTCCGAACTTGCGTTGGACATGAGGTAGGCCCTTAAACACATTTTTTTACCACTATTTATAAAACGCATTTAGAAAAAGATAGTGTCTGGTTGATTTGTTTGTCATTAGGTCTTCATTAGATTCTAGGAAGGTCTGTCTTGTCCGCAAGATAGACTAATTCCGCGTGATAATATGACGACTCCGGTGGGGATCGAACCCAGAATCTATGGTTTCGCAGAGAAGTCATTGCTCAGGCCCAGTACCTTGACTTAGTTTACAGTCAGTCGGGTACGTTACACGAGAAGATCCCCAACCTTCCTAGTCAAAATCAAATTGCTACTGCTCCTTCGGGGTCTCATGCTGCTGATGGTATGATTGGCACGGTGAATACTAAAAGTAAGAAGAAATCTTCTAAGAATTCTTCTCCGATAATAACTTTGCCAGATTCCCCGACAGGAGAATCTTCCCCAGAACTTTCCGCTGATATTCACGTTGTAGAATTTTCTACAGCCAAACCTAAAAACGGTGGTAAAAAGAAAGGGAAGAAGAAGAAAGATAAAGAGAAAAATCCAAAGGAGAAACCTGAAAAAGCAGAACCCTCTGAAGAAAAACGCAAACCTCGTTATCTGTGTCTCATTTGTGATGAATACCATTATACGAGAGACTACCCTCATCGGGCGGAGGTTGCAAAAATTGTGAAAGGTTCCCAAACTCCTGCTGTCTTGAAGGATCCTTTTCCCGCTCAAGATAGTAAGATGATCGGTTCATCCTCTAGTGCCAACGAAGAACCCATCTTGATGATGTCTCATGTACAGAGTGCGACTCGATCGCAAGATTATGGTAGTAAAAGTCTTGTTGATGGAAAAGAAGCAGAATCTTCTCAGTCCAATCCATCAGCCTCAGCTCCCGGTTCTAATCCGCTACAAATCGAGAAACCTAACCCGGATTTAGTAATCAAACCGCCCACTAAGGGTGTACTTCGGAGATCTGCTTTCAATCCACATGCGAGAACAGCTCAAAATTACAACATTGTTGAGGATTTAGCTGTTTCACCCTCAGCAATGTCGGTTTTCGAAGTGCTGCAATCATGTCCATCACAACGCAAATTACTTCTTTCAGCTATAGGAGCTGTTGACATTCAGCACCCGAACCTAATAATCTTTGATCTAGAAAATAGTGCACCGTGTCTCCCCCATCAAATGGCTGTCCAGATTCCAGTGATAGTAAAAAACAGACCTATTCATAGGACTGTGATTGACGAGGGAGCTTCTATATGCATTATGTCGATACAGTGTTGTAGATCGCTTGGTTCTCCTTCACTCAATCAATCCCCGAAAATTCTTAAGGCCTTTGATGGCCGTGGGTTCCATCCGTTCGACATTTTACAAGATCTACCTATAGGGGTTGAAGGCAAAACTGTTAATCTAGATGTGGAGATGGTTGATGCCCCTCTAGATTGCAACCTTCTCTTGGGTCGTAGTTGGTCTTACGCTATGACAGTTGTTGTCTCATCGGTCTTTCGGCTCATCAAGTTCCCTCATAATGGAAAGATTGTAACTATAGATCAGTTGTCATACTTTTCCTCTGACCCAGCCTCTGCTGAGAGTATTCAGCACGTTGGCAAAGTGACGATCCCTTATAGGGATGTTGGTGTAGGGTTAGTTAAAGATTCCGGTTTACTGGGCACTTTTCCTTTCCCTCCTATCAACGCATCGTCT
>APFE030871099.1:0-31697 GCA_000404065.3 Pinus taeda | reverse complement strand
GAAGGGTGAGCTTATAATCAAGCATATGTTATCCTCCTCAAGCTTGTAAAAAAATAAAGAGGTACTTTCCAGAAATGGTGGGGGAAAAGAGAGAAAAGTGAGATTGTTTGTCACACTTTATAACCACTCTTGAACACAACACTTTCATTCACCTGGGTTGGGAAATCCTTTACCTAACAGTTGATCAAACCATATTGAAAGTCTTCAACCGGTTTCTAGGTATTAACTTTGGATAAAATGTCACCAAACCATCTGTCATGTCATTATGTGTTCAAGAGGTCAGTACAAATAAGCCATTCATCTACAAAATGTCTATCATCCATCTTGACCATCCCTGAGTCAGTCCTTGCAACTAAATTTCTTCAGATTGATCTATGATTTCGTGTTGTGGGCTTGCCTACAACAAATGGCTTTCTATCGACTCCAACTCATTATCTAGAAAGATGATCTAGAAATCGTCAGTACCTTGAGATCTGCATGCCTCAATGGCAGGTTTCTCGCCTTTGACGATAGTTTACATCATCAACTTTCAATCAAGGGATCCCATGACATGTTCAACATCAACACATCTTATCACATCTCATGGATTGTACTGAGTACTTTGAGAGCCATTGTCATTATTGGTAGTTTCTCTCACACTTGTTAACAGTTTACATCATTGACTGGTAATCAAGCGGTTTCTACCATGTTCAACTTCGACACATTCATTCGCATGGATAGAATCGTACTATTTCGGGAAGTAGAAATGAAGACCCTGGATCTAGCTTCCACCATCCAGGCTGCGAGGAATTTTGTATTCATTATACTATGGACTATTCATAAACAGATGACTGCGTCCATACTCTGTCCACATGTGTTTGTACTTATGATGTGTTACAAGATTATTCCTATATCAGAGCAGTAGTTAGTTTTCTAGTTAGTTTTCAGTCTCTTAGTCAGTTTTTATCTAAGTATGGGAATGCCTACCTCAGCAATGATATGATCTCATATATATATTTTGCATTGAATGTTTTTATAGGTTCTAATCGGGCTCTCCGCAAGATGATCCTCGAAATGATAAAGTACTTCACTCTTCCTAAATGATAAATGAAAATCCTCATCTACTACAGACTTTGCACATTAGGGGGCAATCTGTTACACAAAAACATCGTCACCTTGATTATTTGTAGTCAGTATAGGTCTATCACCACCTATACTAGCCTCCTAAGCAAGTCTCAGACCTCAGCTCTTCAAAATAAGCTTTGGAAATGAGAGAAAGACATCAAAAAATAATGTAACTCTGGTTCCGCACTTTCTCTCACTTTTTCTTGCGGGCCCGCACCCTTTGTTCATATTACCTGCGTACTTATACGCTCTGCCTGTAAAGGGGAGGGTGCGTACCCCTGTGAAAGTCAAAAGGCGCAATTTTTATCTTAAGAAACTCACTTTGGGTTAATTCTAGATGATTCTAGAAGGAATTTTGACGTGGATTGTTCGCTCCAAGGCGGTTCATGCATCCCAAAAGAGAAGGAGCTAATCCCTTGTTAGGAGGAGCTATCCCTTTGAAGGAGTATTCTATACCTTTGAAGGAGGACCTAGTAACTTCCCTCCATTGCACTATAAATTGAGGCATTGGGTTAGTTGCTAGAGAGGTTGGAAGCTGAACATTTTTGAGGGTAAATGCTGGTGAAATCAAGACTTCCTAGTTGAGCTTAAGAGGAGAGATCACATACCTTTTTGGCTTCATTGGGGAGTGAGTGAAACTTGTCAAGGTAGAGGAGACTTCTTGTTGGACCTTGGGAGGAACTTGTATAGCATCAAGGAAAAGGTTGTAAAGTTCTTCTTCTTTTGAATTAATACAATCAGGCTCATTTTTCTCAGCAAGTATCTCATGTTATTTGTTTCATGGACTCCTTGACTTTCATGTTAAATATGTTTTATAATATTGGTTATTCAAGTGTTATTTAATCGTTTTCCTTGTTTGTGTTTGCATGTTTGCGACAAAGGAATTTACTTGGATAAAAGGAGCGAAGGCATCCGCAAACTTGCGTCGGATATAAGGTAGGCCTTAAATAGACTTGTTTGCCATTATTTATAAAAGCAAATTTAGAGGAAGATAGTGTCTGGCTGGTTTGCTTGTCATTAGGTCTTCTTTAGATTCTAGGAAGGTCTATCTTGTACGCATGATCGACTCATTCCGCGTGACAATATAGATACCATCATGAAGAGTGTATAGGTTCCTTGATATTAGTATGGATGATAGTCCATAGTGCTTTCTCACAGAGATGAATTTTTAAAGATCCAGTGGTTCCTTTCTTTCCATACAACCCAAAGGAGGAATCCAAGATTGTTATGTGGAATTCTGCATCTACGGATAAACACAACTTCCCTAAGTGTGTAGCTACATTTATAACAACAGAATTAAAGAGTTTAACCTTTTCCTCTAGAAGATAAATAAGACAAGGGACCTACTTGTCATCTTTCGCTTCGCTTCGTCTCCTTTAAATAGCTCTCGTCGCTCCTTCTTGAACTGAGTCCACTCGATCAGTACTGTTATAGACATTTTTAGGCACTGCAACCCCAATCATACATGTCCATAAACCAAGGACTTCTAAGTCCCTAAAAGTGTTACTTCACACCCTAAAGGAACAAGGTCAGCTGACATCGTCTCCGACAAGCTCTTCACAGAAAAATGCTCATAACTGGTCAAAACTAGACCATACAGACTGCCCAGTGTAGAGGGTGCGATGCATCCCACCTTCTCAAAGTAAAAAGTGCGATGCGTACTGGAAAGCCCTTATGTAGGGTGCGATGGGCGAGATTAGACAAATGGCAGAGACAGTTTGCAAGGTGGATGATCATGGAATCTTCCAGAAACTTCTCCTGTGACACTTGTCTCTCTGAATTCGCCTAGGGATGAGTAAGAGATCATCAATCTCCAAGTGGAATTAAGAACTATTAGAGAGAGGACGCTAATCAAAATCTGAGAACCTGACTCATCCCCCTACAATCATCAATATATGGATACCTCATCATAGAGATCCAGAGGCTGGAATCTCGTATCTTGTATGGAAGTGTTGTTGGTTTCCTGGTGCAATATGATAGTGTTGGGTGATCTAAGATTTTCATGAGGTGAAGAAGGGATTTCATGCTGGGAGGATGATGCTGGGTTAGAACAATTGGTTGTAATCCTCTTTTCTATTCTTGATATTAATAATGCTATTCACGTTTTCCTCCACATTCTTGTATGTTAGATAATATATGCATTTGTGTGGTCAATATATATCTGGTCCTATATTGTTTATGATTGTAGATCTCTATTCTTCAATAGTATTATGCTGCTTTGATTCCACAGGTTCTCTTTGAAGCTAGGTAAACAAAGAGGAGCGACAAATATCTGTCAGAAGGGAGAGGAACCAAGCAATGAACCAAGCGTAAGATTGAGGTTGGTGTCCTTTGTTCCCCTCTTATCTACTTCTCATAAGGGAAAGTGAAAGTAGTTTTGGTTTGTTTGTTTCTAAGATAGCTACCCATCTTAGTGGGACTAGCAGCTCCGAGTGGACACTAGATTTCCTGATAACAAAATGGTGACTCCGTTGGGGATCGGATAGCTTGTTTTCTTGTCTATATTTGTTTGTTTCATAAACTTACAGGAAGAGCCTGAAGTCAAGCCAGCTAGCCTTCGAACTGCATTCGCTATGCAAGTGAAAAGTAGATCAATGTTGCTTCAGTCTATCTTTGGGTTTTGTTTATAAACTGAACAATCGATTCGCAAAAATTCTAATTTCCATGGTGGTGGCTCTAGTAACCTCATTAGATCAACCCCTGTGATTTATATTTACTGAACATCACTTGCTCGGCCTAAATCCCTGAACTAAGCTACAAATTGTGACCAAGAACCAAGTAGAAGTCTCGTCCCTGGACCATTGCACCTTCTCTTCTTGGGAATCTAGATGCATCACACCTCCCATGTGCAATAGGTGTGTTCCATCGCACTTTCCATGTGTTACAGGTGTGCTGATCAGACAAGATCTCTTCTGCTTCTAGATTTTGGTTTTTTGTTCACTCTCTTCAGCTTTATTCAGGAGTTTTACTGTCTATGATCAATATACCATTGTGGAAACCCCCTTCTTTTCCATCATTCCACCTCCATTATGCAAATAACTGTAAATGTTTTTGTGTATTATGCGCCATTTTCAGTTCTCTTTTACAAAGAAGTAGCGTAATTGAACTTTCGTTTCTTGATTTGGAAGTGTCACAAGTGTCGTTTTCAATCATAGAAGAGAATCCTATTGTTCTTGATGGTTGATTATACTGTTACTCTTGTATTTGATTTGAATTAGTATTTTTTTCAAGTGTCAAAAACAATTTTCAATTCGAAATCGCAAAGTGTCATCATTATCTTCCTTTCGTTTTGAATAGAAATTTGTTAGTACTGTCGCTATGAAAAGATAATTCAGATTTGTACTTAGCATTCTTTTTGTCATTCACACATTAAGAAAGCAGAAAACAAACACATGCATGTGCATTTGCATTTAGACTGCTTGTTGGTTTGATTTAGGACAGTGCATCTAGTGTGTGCTTTATGCTCTATGTTGAAAGAATCTCGTTTCTCTTTCCTTAGTAGCTGGGATTTTCATTACAAAAAGAATATTAAACGATTTTTTATCATATTAGATTGCATTTTAGGAATTGTATATCTACATCATCCAGTGAACCTGAAAGGCAAATTTCTTAAGCAAGATCAACTGTAAAATAAATTCAATGAACATAAAAATGCTTTGGAACCTAAAGCACAACATTTAGAAGTCTAGTCTAGAGACATATTCTGGCGTCGTAAAGCCTAGTAACTATCGCTTTCATTGCTGGTTGGGTGATGCCTCCTTTTTGGGACTACAAGTTCCAGTACGGACTTGTACTCCCACGTACCGTCGAGTATATATTGGGAGACCACAATAGGTTATATCCTTTATCCCTAGGAAGCCGTGTCTGTCACCCTATCGATCGCAATGGACTGAACACAACATTCGGGAAGATTGACTACCGTACCATAAAAAGTATTCTGCAGTTTTGCGATTGGTTTGGTAATCCCTCTCTCTAGATTTCTAGAGTAGTCTCTTTCATTCCTTTTCAGACTCCTGAAAGGAAAAGGTCCATCTTAGCACCTATCACTTCAGGCTCATTAAAAATCGAAGGCGACTAGAGTCATATTTTGCTTTTTCTTGACACTTAAAAGTTGAAACAACAAGTTGTGTCAAAGAATCTAAAATTTATTTTAATTGGAAGAATATCACTATTCCTGTGTTGGTCTGAGGTTGAGGAAAATGAAGTATACCAACCAAGGATTTCCCCTTGGAGGAAAGTCTAGTCCTTTCTCCTCTTGGGAAGATGTTGGTGCACCTCATATGGCCACATTGTCACTTCCAGGATTGACAATTGGCTTGCCAATATGGCTCTTCTCTACCTCTGTCTTTTAGAACACCGTGATTCCTGAACAATCAAGTCAGCAACTAGATGATGCTAGAGTTACCCCCCAGCCTTCTACTTTATCCGTCTCTCCCTCTCCTCCTTCCTCTTCGCTTGATGAAGCTAGTAAAGCTGAAAATCAAGTAACTAAGAAGGAGAAGAAGGGGAAGGAGAAGAAGGAAAATAAAAAGAAGGAGCCAAAGGAAAAAAGGGGCAACCGTACATTGTCTAGTGAAAATCCACACGCTACACCATCCAAGCCTAAATCCCCATGTGTCATTTCCAAAGGAGACCACTATCATCGAGATTGTCCTTACATCCCTCAGATCTTAAGGGACTAGTCTCCTCATTTGTGCAATCTGGCCTCATCGACCTCTAATGATCATGTTGAAAGTACACCGTCGACTAGTGAAAGTGAAGTATCTGGACAGAAAAGGAAATGTAAATTTCCTTGTAAACTATGTGAAGGCGATCACGTCATCCATCGTTGTCCCTTCCTAGATGAAGCTAAAAGAGTTTTGGATAACCATCCTGCTTCACCACTACGGCTTCCTCCTGGATACAAGAAACTCTTGCCAAGTGCATCACTAGTTGAGAATTCGACTGACACGCCATTGTGGTCAGTCGTGGCATCTATCATGGAAGATAAACCCTTTGAATCCACACTAGATGAAAGTCAAAAGGTCGAGGCAGGAGTTGACCCAGTCTTGCCTTCAGAGGGTCCATCTTCAGATGATACAATCATTGAAGAGAATGAGAACAACACCATTCAAATTCCTTTAGTAAACACAGAATCTGATGAACATGGGGGAAATCTACCCATTCCTTTACAGTAGGAAGGAATTTCAACAGATTCGTATCCAGCCGTCTATTCAGTCCCACCTACTAGGCAGACACCATTTACAAGCTAGTGTACCATTCAGAATCATTGTACAAGCTTACAGAATGGTCATGGTCAATACCATCATAGATGAAGGGGCTTCTGTGAGTATCCTTTCCTTGACTGCCTAGAAAGCGCTTGGTTCACCATCGCTTATGCCTGAAATGAGAAATCTGATAGGCTTTGACAAAGGAACCAGTCAGCCATTAGGGATCCTTCCCAATGTGCCTATAACATTGAGAAGGAAAACCATTTATATGAAGGTAATGGTAGTCCAAGGGCCTCTAGATTATAATCTACTCCTTGGACGTAACTATATTTATTGCATGGGAGCCATTGTCTCCTCACTCTTTCGAGTAATGTGTTTTCGGCATGAAGGAAAAGTGGTCTAGCTCGTAGACCAGCTTTCGTTCCCCAGCTCACACATGGAAAATAGTAAAATACCATCCATAAATGGTCTTTTCATGCAAGGAATGTCTCATCAATCTCCAGTATGTCCACCTGAAGAATGAGAGTAATTCGGGAGGGCGTGACTGAAACCCAAGGGGCATGCACCCTAGCTTGTTCCAGTAGGAAATCTCTAGGCATAGAATAGGTTTCTGCGAAGGATATATGACTAGTTCGATACCCATCTATATAGGAATAGGGAATTAGATCAGAATACAATACCTCCATTAGAAGGTAGAACTTTCCTGATAGAGCAAATGTTTTTTCTACAAATTGAAGGGTAACCTAGAAACTCTACTTCGCTATGCCTGGGGGCATGCAAACCTTTTGTGCACAAGTGAGAAGCGACATCTATAGTTTTGCTAACTTCAACTGCTTAAGTTGCGTGAGTGGTCAAATTGACCGTTCACCTTCGGAGGGGCCAGATGGTGTTGGCGAAGTAAAGGAAAATTTTTCCTACCTGACCTTAGTAGTTAACTAACCCCTAGGATAGTAGTTGTTCATTCCTAGCTTGCATGCGAAAGGATATGGACCAAAGCTTCGAAAGGTGCAAGCTCCATAAAAAATGGAATCTATTGATGAGATGACCTTATTATATGGTTGGCACGAGTAGTTTTTATGTGAAGTTCAAGCTCATTAAAAGTTAAACCTAAGCAATGAGCACATGTTTCTCCCAGAGTTTAAGCTCATTAAAAAATGAACCAATTTCTGGTAAACAACCATTGTGAATGCATTATCATCAGCTTTTGAGCCTTGGTCATGTTCTCATCATCACCTCCACTCTATTTTAGTAGATCATACACCTCCATTTGATTGTTTACCCTTTTGAGGAACATCTACGATGAGTGATTCTGTTAGCCATCCTTGTGACACTGCTGTGATTGGAAAATTCCAAACTTTTCCTGGAATCAGCTGCTACCTGAAATTATCACTCGCTCCTCAAAAAATGAGTCTCCTTTAAGCTCTTTTCATCTGATTCGTAAAATATGAAAATTTTGTCGAGTGATTGGCCTCTCCAGTTCGTTAAAGCTACCAGAAGTGTTATCCCTCCTCCAGATTTTAGTCTTTTTGGACCTGAGGGATTATTACACAAAGAGATCAAGCGCTTGTCTTGTTCGGCTCGTTAAAACTATCAAAAATTCATCCCTTTCATATTATTTTATACTTTTTCGGACTTAAGAAATTATATGACGAAAAAGGATTATTGGAGTTTCCTTTTCGTCCCTTTTCAGACTCTCTAAAATTGAAAAAGGACCGAGTTATTATTATCGTTAAACTCGTTAAAATCAATAGCGACAAACTTGTCCAAATGGACAAGAATGAGTTTCACTATCGCTAGGCTCGTTAAAACATAGTGATGGGTTCACCCGAAGGGTGAATTATAGAACAAGCATATGTTATCCTCCTCAAGCTTGATAAAAATAAAGAGGTACTGGTCAGCAATGACTGGGGAAAATTGGGAAGAAAACCTGAAGAAACTTTATTGGTAGCAAGTCGCTCTTGAACAGGACACTTTCACTCCACGTTCGAGTCAGGTTGGGTTATTTCGTTCACCGGTCATATCACCATTGGTCCATCGTACCATGTATCTTTGGGGTTAACTCTACCAATCCATTTTAGTGTCGCTGATATGTTCAAGAGAAGTCTCTTAGAGAATTCACCTATGTCTCATCCACTGCAATACATTCACGCTCCACTCTTTCATGACCGCCACCCTTAACCCTGTATCATCTGTTCATTTTCACCTCCAAAATCATTTGCTCCATTTCGTGTCGTAGATGTGGGATTCATTAAGGCCCTCCTATGACGGTTCGCTTCTTGTCGACATCAGCTCATTATCCAAGAAGTCAACCTAGGAACAACCCTTTCAGTACTTTGAAGCTTGCATGCCTCAATGGCAAGTTTCTCACTTTCAGCAACAGGTTTACATCAATGGCCTTCGACCAAGAGATTTTGGATGGTATTCGATGCCAAGTCCAATTTTCACACCACGTGAATTGTAATGTAGTACCTTGAGGTATCTGTGATTCCTCTCGCCCCTGTTAATAGCTTACATTATTGGCTGGTAATCAGGCAATGTATTTCCATATTCGACTCTAGAACATATTTCACATGGATCAACTTGTACTCCGAGTGAAGATTGAACAAGTTTGAAGACCCCTGATCTATTTTCATCCATCATGGCTGTAATATATTCAGGAGTATAAAAACTTCAAACGTACATCATTTCCGAACAGATGATCATCCGAATCAAAGGATGATGACTCCGTCTGAATCATCAGTCTACTACACAGACGGTTGTCTGTCGTATGTACATGAAAATGAATTTATAAAGTTGAACATGGGATGCCTGCCTTAGCTGGATCATGAAAAATATTATGAAGATAATGTATTGTATTGTATCTTATTACAGGTCACCTTCTAGCCCGAAAAAACTTCGGATCCTCATGGTAAAGCATTTCACCCGACATCAAAAGATTAATGACCTCATGCTTTAGGGGGCAACTGTTATAGACATTTTTGGGCACTGTAACCCCAATCATACACGTAGATAAAACAAGGGCTTCTAAGTCCCTAAAAGTGTTGCTTCACACCCTAAAGGAACAAGCTCAGCTGATTACATCATCTCCCAAAAGTTATCCACAAAAAACTACTCAAAACTGGTCAAAATTGGACCATACAGAATACCCAGTACAGAGGGTGTGATGCATCCCACCTGCTCAGAGTAAAATGTGTGATGCATACTAGAAAGCCCTTCTGTAGGGTGTGATTGGTGAGAGTATACAAATGGCAGAGACAGTTTGCAAGGTGGATGATCATGGAATCTTCCAGAAACTTCTCCTGTGACACTTGCCTCTCCGAATTATCCAAGGGATGAGTAAGAGATCATCAATCTCCAAGTGGAATCAAGAACTATCAGAGACATGACACTAATCAAAATCCCAGAAGCTGACTCACTAGCCTGCAATCATTTATATATGGATCCCTCATCATAGAGATCCAAAGGCTGGAATCTTGTATTTTGTAAGGAAGTGCTGTTGGCTTCCTGGTGCAATATCATAGTTTTGGGTGATCTAAGCTTTTCATGAGGTGAAGAAGGGATTTCATGCTGGGAGGATGATGCTGAGTCAGAACAATTGGTTGTAATCCTCTTTTCTATTCTTGATATTAATAAAGTTATTCACGTTTTCCTCCACATTCTTGTATGTTAGATAATATATGCATTTGTGTGGTCAATATATATATGGTCCTATATTGTTTATGATTGTAGATCGATGTTCTTCAATAGGATTATGTTTCTTTGATTCCACAGGTGCTCTTTGAAGCTAGGTAAACGAAGAAGGAGTGACAAATATCTGTCAGAAGGGAGAGGAACCAAGCAATGAACCAAGCGCAAGATTGAGGTTGGTGTCCTTTGTTCCCCTCTTATCTACTTCTCATAAAGGAAAGCAAAGTAGTTTTGGTTTGTTTGTTTCTAAGATAGCTACCCATCTTAGTGCGACTAGAAGCTCCGCGTGGACACTAGATTTCCTGATAACAAGTACCTACAATAATAAAAAACATAAAAAATACAATTAAAGCAAGAGATCGATCCACTATAAGCAAATGGAATTGAAAGCATTTACATATATAATCACCATACATAAATAAAAGAATATGGGAAATGGTGTAAACAACTTTATTAAGTAGAAGGAATAGTTACAACCAAATAAGTTTGATCCCATGTTACTCATCGAGCTTGAGTTCCATCCTTCATCACACCAAAATCACAACACTCCCACAGAATAACAATAATTTCTTATGATCTCAAACCTCAAACAAATAGTATCTCCTTACAATTCTTCAAAGTCTAGCCCATGGTGACTATGATGAGTGCTCAATTTATAGGGAAATGGAGGTGGTTTTGTCATAAATTGGGCACTGAATGGATTTCCAATTTGAGAGTTAGTTTCCATGGAGGAAGGGATGAGAGGGTACAAGGTTATTTTATTCATTCCCTATCCAATTTCAAGCTCATAGGAGAGGATAAGAGCTTGGAATCTTCTATAGTGATCTAGAATGTATGAATATTCCCAGAACGCTATGAAGATTTCACTAAATCTCGCCCAACATAGGTCAAAATGGGCCTAGGTGCTCTACAGAGCAGGCCTGAATTGGCCTAAGTTCTTTTTAGCGCATTTACCCCTAACCAAGGTTGCGCTGGTCACTTAAGGAGTCAGTTTAGGATGTCTTCAGGCCAGGTGTTAGCTCCTACTACAGCAGATATTCATTTTTCATGATTGGCATTTCACAGGCCAAATATGTTGTACTTTGCTTGCTGCAATGCTCCATATTTTCTCAAACAGTCTCGAAATGAAGAAGCCTACTTCAAGTTCATTCAATTGCCTTCAAATTTTGTAAAGTTATCCTGGTATCACTACTTTTAGTTAAAGGGAGGTCCAAACAGTTTAACCTTGGTCTCCCTAAGTTTAAATTTCATGTTTTAGAATATAGAGATTGTAAATCTGTCCAAACAGTTTAATCTTGGAAGATTCTTAGATAGGTAGAGAAACAGACGAGCCCAACAGCTTAATCTGGGCTTCGGAAGAAATAAGGGTAGTATGCAAATAGGAAAGCATCAAAAGAAAAATGTATGACGGGTTTGCAAGTCTAAGTGCACCCCCAAACAAAAGAAGAAAAAATGTTAGGCAAGTAGGCTGGGTAGGTAGTTCTGAGGCTGTTGAATTGCTGACCAGTTCCAGGTTTTCAGGTATCATATCATGCAGAACATAATCAGCAAAGGTTTGTAAGCAAAAAGGCTCAAAAGAGGTATAACTGACTCCCCTTCTCTGTTTTCCCCAATCATTAACTAATTTCCCCAAAAGAGGTCAAGATTTGCTTGACACCTCTTAAGTTCCATCATCTTCATAACTCCGGCTTGAGTAAAGATCTTCTTTACTCAAATTTGTTCCATATTTTCTCCCGAAGTATGGTCCTACCCCCTTGTAACAGCCTAAGCTCTCCCGAACATAGCACTTTCTCACCATCTCCATATTAACCACTAACATTATTATTTAGCTCCCTATTCTTCCCGTCCCCTTATTAATATTAAGTAAAATTCCCCTATGTAATATCCCTCCCCCTAGTTGAAAAATAACCATAACAACTCCCAGGAATAGTTCAGTTTAACAAAAGCTAAGCAAGAACCCCGACCTCCAACACCACCTTCCAGATACTATGGACTCCTTCCAAAGTATAAAGTTCCCCCGAGGTAACCGGACCCCTTCCGAAACCTCAAAATCCCTTCACACCCACTTACTTACTTTTTCTCCTCAAAGTCGTTTTCGCATCGCAACCTTGCACTCTCACATTCATGCAAAACATTTCCCATCCATCCCCCGCCGATGCGATATTGCAATATCGGCGATCGGCGATCACAAATGCTGAGTGTCCAATCCTTTCAGCTCTCCATCTCCACCGATGCGATATCGATATATCGCATATCGGCAATTGCAAGCGCCAAATATCCAACCCAAAATCCCCCTCATTCCCCGCCGATGCGATATTGCGATATCGCATCGGAATCTCTTCACCACAGTCCATCCAGTATCTCGCCACATCGCGCTGTACCAGGAACCCACAGCTGACGTCATCCACCGCACAGCCGACGCCATGCTTATGTCAACAGCCAGAAAAGCTGAAAAAACTTCGCGCAGGGAGAAAAATCACACTTCGGAGCTCCAGATCAAGAAACTGAGGCAGTTTCCGATGCACGAATAGCGCAAAGCTACGGGAAATAGGCCATTTCGAGGAATCTTCAGGGAATCTTCTGATTGCCGAGCCCACTGCGCGCCAAGAGAGCTCGAAAATCGTCCAATCGTGCCAAAGGATCCGGTTTGAAGACAACAGCAGATCAGTCACAGAGTTTAAAGTGTATCAGATCAAATCAGCAGGCATCAAGCGTGTCAAAGAGGATCAGTCGACGGCGGAAACCATTAATGTAGCAGCAAAGTGTATCAGAGAATATCTTAAGCAACAGCCCAAAGCAAGAGAAAATTGAATATCTTCCTGCAGATTCATAGGAGGAGAGCAAAATTACTTGAAGCTCACAAATCATAATTATTGCACATTCAATTCGCACCAAAGTTGAACTGCAGCCCCGAAGCACATTCACTCCAGCAACACCGCATCTGGTCCCCAAGGGCCACCTCGTCACCTGTTCTGATCCAACTGCCCCCAACATAGTCGAAAAAGATTTACTTGCATTTAATTCCAGCAGCATTTAGATTTTTGAAGAGTTCTAAGCAGACCTGTCAAGGTCACTTGTAATGATGTCTTTCCAATATTTTCTTTATAAATACCACCCTAAGTGATATTGTGAAGGGTTGGTTGGTTGGTAGTGGTTGTTGGTCAGTCTTCTTTCCAGCATTTTCTCTGAGCAAAGACTCGCACTATAACTATCATATTTTTCCATAACCAAAGATTGCCGAAAGCATGGATTGCGAAACAACTTGATGTTTTCTCTTGGCCAAGGAATGATCACAGAATTCCTGTGTCTCTACATCATCCAATAAGTGTTTTTCTTCCCTGTTTTATATTATGTTTTATCACCTTTCCGCCTTTCTAAATTGTAGGAAAAAAGAATAGCTTAAGATTTGTTTCATTACACCTTAAGTTCAATTTCTGCATTCTTCAATGTTTTCTTCAGAAACAGTTATGAGCTTGTATTCTTAAATGATCTCGTTTATCCTATTTCTTTCACATATGAGTGCATGTCTTAGGAATTCTTAACTGCTCCGGGATCCAACTCATCCACTTCTCCTCTTTGTTAGCATGATGAAATGATTCTCTTTTTCCTTTCATCCCTGATGTTCATTCCGTACTTTCAGCAGACCGAGTATTGTATCCTGTGTGGCTATCACGCTCCGTATCCCCTTGTGACGAAAAAAACGCATGCATGCCTCAATCTGTGACTCCATGCCCAATGGTTCAAAACTTATAACACCCTACTATGCCTCTTTGTTCGAGAATCCTACCTTCTGTCCAATCACAGTCAACATTCCCTTGAAGTCAGAAAGCTAGCCTAAAATCATCAACTAAGGTTGAATCTAAAGGAGAGAGCCCTCTCCGATTGCAGGTGGGCTAGAACCTGCAATCAAAGATTGGTTTGTGGTTACCTCGGTCGTATCCCTATTAGGAGCCTAGGGACAACCTGAGTGATAACATAATGGCGACTCCACTGGGGACCCTCTCAGATAAATCAATGCAACCACTCTGCAGCTCTACAGTGGAAGAAACTAACTTGTAAAAGCCTCGGTCGACCTCTATCTGCGCACTCCTTTGGGGATTCAAGCGCTCTGTTCATCTTTAAACCCCACTAGAGGAAGTGCTCCTATTTTTCAAAGCTTATCACGCTTAGTTCTGATCTTCGATGGTGGACAGAGATCAAGCACTTCAGAGTCCAGATATCCACTTGGCGACTCCACTTCAATTTCAATCAAAGGCTCCGCTGAGGAATGAACCAAATGTTGCAGCCAAGTACCCCATGTATTAACAACAAGAGAGAATGACCGAATCTTGGGAGGAACTTCCGATAGAAGAAGCTTTAGAAAAATGCAGAGAAAGTTTATCAGAGTTTGAGCTCAATGACGAATTTTTCAGAGTAGTATTGTCAAAAATACCAGGCGGCCGGAATAAACTGTTCCTTGAGTTTGTTGTGGAAAAATATGAGAATGAAATTGAACTCTTGGGGGCTCAAAGTCAGTCTTATGATTTCCGCAACCCTCAAGAGTTTTACCAAAATATTCGTCCTATAGTTCACAAGGAAATAGTGTTGTCTCCTGAATTACAGTTTGAGTATGATCTGGGTTCCAGGGGAAAGACAGAAGGATCATCGGCTAGGGTCATTAAAGAAGATGTAGCTGATCCTTCCTACCCAAAGAACCTGGAATCATGCTAAAGCCTCCATGCCCCTATTCAGGAGGGAACACTATTGCCTGAGGACCTTCGGATTCTGTGTGATCTAGGTTCCAAGGGAAAGACAGAAGGATCATCGGCTAGGCTCATTACCGAAGATGTAGGTGCTCCTCTTGACCCAAAGGATCCTAAATCATGCCGAAGTCTCCCGTCCTCAACTCAGGAGAAGATGCCGCTACCTGCTGATTCACAAACTCTGCATGATTCTATTGAAAATTCAAAAGAAGTAGAAGACGTTCTCTCACAGGGTAAGTTCATCGATCCAATAGCAGAATACATGGAACTTTGGCTTAATAAAATTTTGCTAATGTGTTTTCGCAGTGAAGACCGTAGGCTTCAGTGGCAAGTGATGGAGGCCACAATTTTGGTTATAAAAGCATATGCCCGGATGATGCTTTTGCGTTCAGAAATGATCAGTCAGAAAGTTTATCTCGTTCCACAGTTGCTAAAATGCCTGCACTGGTTATTTGATTTTACCTAACGGCAAAGTAACTGCTGGTTAGGGTAGGTAGGTAGAAGGAATAAAGCAGTCAGAGAAAATAAGTTTTGCAGAAGATAGCAAGAAACTAAAAACCAAGGCATTCTGGGCTGCTGTTCTTGATTCTCGCAAGGAGAAGCCATCCCTGAGTGGAGCCACTGTTAGCTCCTGCTGCAGTAGGTATTCATTTTTTATCTTTGGCATTTCACAGGCCAAATATGTCATTCTTTGCTTGCTGCAATGCTCCATATTTGCTCAAACAGTCTCCAAATGAAGAAGCCTACTTCAAGTTCATTCAATTGCCTTCAAATTTTGAAAATTTATCCCGGTATCGCTACTTTTAGTTAAAGGGAGGTCCAAACAGTTTAACCTTGGTATCCCTAGGTTTAAATTTCATGTTTTAGAATATAGAGATTGTAAATATGTCCAAATAGTTTAATCTTGGCAGATTCTTAGATAGGTAGAGAAACAAACGAGCCCAACAGCTTAATCTGGGCTCCGGAAGAAATAATGGTAGTATGTAGATAGGAAAGCATCAAAAGAAAAATGTATGACGGGTTTGGAAGTCTAAGTGCACCCCCAAACAAAAGAAGAAAAAATGCTAGGCAAGTAGGCTGGGTAGGTAGTTCTGAGGCTGTTGAATTGCTAACAAGTTCCAGGTTTTCAGGTATCATATCATGCAGAACATAATCAGCAAATATTTGTAAGAAAAAAGGCTCAAAAGAGGTATAACTGACTCCCCTTCTCTGTTTTCCCCAATCATTAACCAATTTCCCCAAAAGAGGTCAAGATCTGCTTGACACCTCTTAAGTTCCATCATCTTCATAACTCCAGCTTGAGTAAAGATCTGCTTTACTCAAAGCTGTTCCATATTTTCTCCCGAAGTATGGTCCTACCCCCTTGTAATAGCCTAAGCTCTCTTGAACTTAGCGCTTTCTTACCATCTCCATATTAACCACTAAAATTATAATTTAGCTCCCTATTCTTCCCATCCCCTTATTAATATTAAGTAAAATTCCCCTATGTAATATCCCTCCCCCAGGTTGAAAAATAACCATAACAACTCCCGGGAATTGTTCAGTTTATTAGAAGCTAAGCAAGAACCCGACCTCCAACACCACCTTCCAGATACTATGGACTCCTTCCAAAGTATAAAGTTCCCCCGAGGTAATTAGACCCCTTCCGAAACCTTAAAAGCCCTTCACACCCACTTACTTTTTCTCCTCAAAGCCGTTTTCGCATCGCAACCTCGCACTCTCACATTCATGCAAAACATTGCCCATTTGTCGCCCGCCGATGCGATATTGCAATATCGGCGATCGGCGATCAGAAACGCCAAGTGTCCAATCCTTTCACCTCTCTGTCTCCGCTGATGCGATATCGCGATATCGCATATTGACAGTCGCAAGCGCCAAATGTCCAACCCAAAATTCCCCTTGTTCCCTGCCGACGCGATATTGCGATATCGCATCAGAATCTCTTCACTGCAGTAGATCCAGTATCTCACCACGTCGCGCTGTACCAGGGATCCACAGCTGACGTCATCCACCGTACAGCCGACGCCATGCTTACGTCAGCAGCCAAAAAAGCCGGAAAATCTTCGCGCAGGGAGAAAAATCACACTTCGGAGCTCCAGATCAAGAAACGGAGACAGTTTCCGATGCAAGAATAGCGCAAAGCGCTATTCGCGCATCGCTACAGGAAATAGGCCATTTCGAGGAATCTTCAGGGAATCTTCTGATTGTCGAGCCCACTGCGTGCCAAAAGAGCCCGAAAATCGCCCAATCGTGCCAAAGGATCCGGTTTGAAGACAGCAGCAGATCAGTCACAGAGTTTAAAGTGTATCAGATCAAATCAGTAGGCATCAAGTGTGTCAAAGAGTATCAGTCGACGGAGGAAACCATCAATGTAGCGGCAAAGTGTATCAGAGAATATCTTGAGCAGTGGCCCAAAGCAAGATAAAATTGAATATCTTCCTGCAGATTCATATGAGGAGAGCGAAATTACTTCAAGCTCTTAAATCATAATTATTGCACATTCAATTCGCACCAAAGCCGAACTGCAGCCCTGAAGTAGATTCACTCCAGCAGCACCGCATCTGGTCTCCAAGGGCCACCTCGTCACCTGTTCCGATCCAACTGCCCCCAGTGCAGCCAAAAAATATTTACTTGCATTTAATTCCAGCAGCATTTAAATTTTTGAAGAGTTCTAAGCAAACCTGTCAAGGTCACTTGTAATGATGTCTTTCCGATATTTTGTTTATAAATACCACCTTAAGCGATATTGTGAAGGGTTGGTTGGTTGGTAGTAGTTGTTGGTCAGTCTTCTTTCCAACATTTTCTCTTAGCAAAGACTCGCACTGTAACTGTCATATTTTTCCATAACCAAAGATTGTTGAAAGCATGGATTGCGAAACAACTTGATGTTTTCTCTTGGCTAAGGAATGATCACGGAATTCCTGTGTCTCTACATGATCCAATAAGTGTTTTTCTTCCCTGTTTTATATTATGTTTTATCACCTTTCCGCCTTTCTAAATTGAAGGAAAAAAGAATAGCTTAATATTTGTTTCATTACACCTTAAGTTCAATTTCTGCATTTTTCAATGTTTTCTTCAGAAACAGTTATGAGCTTGTATTCTTAAATGATCTGGTTTACCCTGTTTCTTTCACATATGAGTGCATGTCTTAGAAATTCTTAACTGCTCCGAGATCCCACTCATCCACTTCTTCCTCTTTGTCAGCATGATGAAATGATTCTCTTTTGCCTTTCATCCCGATGTTCCATTCCGTACTTTCAGCAGACGAGTATTGTATCCTGTGTGGCTATCCGCTCTGTATCCCCTTGTGACCAAGAAAACACTCGCATGCCTCAATCTGTGACTCCATGCCCAATGGTTCAAAACTTATAACACCCTATTGCGCCTCTTTGTTCGAGAATCCTACCTTCTTTCCAATCACAGCCAACATTCCCTTGAAGTCAGAAAGCTAGCCTAAAATCATCAACTAAGGTTGAATCTAAAGCAGAGAGCCCTCTCCGATTGCAGGTGGCCTAGAACCTACAATCAGAAGATTGGTTTGTGGTTACCTTGGCCGTATCCCTATTAGGAGCCTAGGGACAACCTGAGTGTTAACATAATGGCGACTCCACTGGGGACCTCCTCAGATAAATCAATGCAACCACTCTGTAGCTCTACAGTGGAAGAAACCAACTTGTAAAAGCCTCGGTCGACCTGTATCTGCGCACTCCTTTGGGGATTCAAGCACTCTGTTCATCTTTAAACCCCACTGGAGGAAGTGCTCCTATTTTTCAAAGCTTATCATGCTTAGTTCTGATCTTCGATGGTGGATAGAGATCAGGCACTTCAGAGTCCAGATATCCACCTGGCGACTCCACTTCAATTTCAATCAAAGGCTCCACTGAGGAATGAACCAAATGTTGCAGCCAAGTACCCCATGTATTAACAAGAAGAGAGAATGGCCGAATCTTGTTAGGAACTTCCGATAGAAGAAGCTTTAGAAAAATGCAGAGAAAGTTTATCGGAGTTTGATCTCAATGACGAATTTTTCAGAGCGGTATTGTCAAAAATACGAGGCAGCCGGAATAAATTGTTCCTTGAGGTTGTTGTGGAAAAATATGAGAATGAAATTGAACTCTTGGGGGCTCAAAGTTAGTCTTATGATTTCCACAACCCTCAAGAGTTTTACCAAAATCTTCCTCCTATAGTTCACAAGGAAATAGTGTTGTCTCCTGAATTACAGTTTGAGTATGATCTGGGTTCCAAGGGAAAGACAGAAGGATTATCGGCTAGGGTCATTACCGAAGATGTAGCTGATCCTTCCTACCCAAATAACCCGGAATCATGCCAAAGCCTCCATGCCCCTATTCAGGAGGGAACACTGTTGCCTGAGGACCTCCGGATTCTGTGTGATCTGGGTTCCAAGGGAAAGATAGAAGGATCATCGGCTAGGCTCATTACCGAAGATGTAGCTGCTCCTCTCGACCCAAAGGATCCTAAATCATGCCGAAGTCTCCCGTCCTCAACTCATGAGAAGATGCCGCTACCTGTTGATTCACAAACTCTGCATGATTCTATCGAAAATTCAGAAGAAGTAGAAAAAGTTCTCTCATAGGGTAAGTTCATCGATCCAATCGCAGATTACATGGAACTTTGGCTTAACAAAATTTTGTTAACGTGTTTTCTCAGTGAAGACCGTATGCTTCAGTGGCAAGTGATGGAGGCCACAATTTTGGTTGTAAAAGCATATGCCCGGATGATGCTTTTGCGTTCAGAAACAATCAGTCAACAAGTTTATCTCGTTTCACAGTTGCTAAAATGGTTGCACTGGTTATTTGATTTTACCTAACAACAAAGTAACTGCTGGTTAGGGTAGGTAGGTAGAAGGAATAAAGCGGCCGAAGAAAACAAGTTTTGCAGAAGACATCAAGAAAGTAAAAACCAAGGCGTTCTGGCCTGTTGTTCTTGACTTCTCACAAGGAGAAGCCATCCCCGAGTGGAGCCACTGTTAGCTACTACTACAACAGGTATTCATTTTTCATGATTGGCATTCACAGGCCAAATATGTCGTACTTTGCTTGCTGCAATGCTCCATATTTGCTCAAACAGTCTCCAAATGAAGAAGCCTACTTCAAGTTCATTAAATTGCCTTCAAATTTTGTAAAGTTATCCCGGCATCGCTACTTTTAGTTGAAGGGAGGTCCAAACAGTTTAACCTTGGTCTCCCTAGGTTTAAATTTCATGTTTTAGAATATAGAGATTGTAAATCTGTCCAAACAGTTTAATCTTGGCAGATTCTTAGATAGGTAGAGAAACAAAAGAGCCCAACAGCTTAATCTGGGCTCCGGAAGAAATAAGGGTAGTATGTAGATAGGAAAGCATCAAAAGAAAAATGTATGAGGGGTTTGCAAGTCTAAGTGCACCCCCAAACAAAAGAAGAAAAAATGCTAGGCAAGTAGGCTGGGTAGGTAGTTCTGAGGCTGTTGAATTGCTGACCAGTTCCAAGTTTTCAGGTATCATATCAGGCAGAACATAATCAGCAAAGATTTGTAAGCAAAAAGGCTCAAATGAGGTATAACTGACTCCCCTTCTCTGTTTTCCCCAAATCATTAACTAACATCCCCAAAAGAGGTCAAGATCTGCTTGACACCTCTTAAGTTCCATCATCTTCATAACTCCAGCTTGAGTAAAGACCTGCTTTGCTCAAAGTTGTTCCATATCTTCTCCCGAAGTATGGTCCTACCGCCTTGTAACAGGCTAAGCTCTCCCGAACTTAGCGCTTTCTTACCACCTCCATATTAACCACTAACATTATTATTTAGCTCCCTATTCTTCCCGTCCCCTTATTAATATTAAGTAAAATCCCCCCTATGTAATATCCCTCCCCCTGGTTGAAAAATAACCATAGCAACTCTCGGGAATTGTTCAGTTTATCAGAAACTAAGCAAGAAACCCGACCTCCAAAACCACCTCCCAGATACGATGGACTCCTTCCAAAGTATAAAATTCCCCCAAGGTAATCGGACCCCTTCCAAAACCTCGAAAGCCCTTCACACCCACTTACTTACTTTTTCTCCTCAAAGCCGTTTCGCATCGCAACCTTGCACTCTCACATTCATGCAAAACATTGCCCATCTGTCCCCCGCTGATGCGATATTGCGATATCGACGATCGGCGATCACAAACGCCGAGTGTCCAATCCATTCACCTCTCCGTCTCCGCCGATGCGATATTGCGATATCGCATATCGGCAGTCACAAGTGCCAAATGTCCAACCCAAAATCCCCCTCGTTCCCCGCCGACGTGATATTGCGATATCGCATCGAAATCTCTTCACCACAATCCATCCAGTATCTCACCATGTCGTGCTGTACCAGGGACCCACAGCTGACGTCATCCACCGTACAGCCGACGCCATGCTTACGTCAGCAGCCAGAAGAGCCGAAAAAGCTTCGCGCAGGGAGAAAAAATCGCACTTCGGAGCTCCAGATCAAGAAACGGAGGCAGTTTCTGATGCGTAAATAGTGCGAAGCGCTATTCGTGCATCGCTACGGGAAATAGGCCATTTCGAGGAATCTTCAGGGAATCTTCTGATTGCCGAGCCCACTGCGCGCCGAAAGAGCCCGAAAATCGCCCAATCGTGCCAAAGGATCCGGTTGAAGACAGCAGCAGATCAGTCACAGAGTTTAAAGTGTATCAGATCAAATCAGTAGGCATCAAGTGTGTCAAAGAGTATCAGTCGATGACGGAAACCATCAATGTAGTGGCAAAGTGTATCAGAGAATATCTTGAGCAGCGACCCAAAGCAAGAGAAAATTGAATATCTTCCAGAAGATTCACAGAAGGAGAGCGAAACTACTTGAAGCTCTCAAATCATAATAATTGCACATTCAATTCGCACCAAAGCCGAACTGCAACCCCGAAGCACATTCACTCCAGCAGCACCGCATCTGGTCCCCAAGGGCCACCTCGTCATTGTTCCGATCCAGCTACCCCCAGCACAACCAAAAAGATTTACTTGCATTTAATTCCAGCGGCATTTAGATTTTTGAAGAGTTCTAAGCAGACCTGTCAGGGTCACTTGTAATGATGTCTTTCTGATATTTTGTTTATAAATACCACCCTAAGTAATGTTGTGAGGGGTTGGTTGGTTGGTAGTAGTTGTTGGTCAGTTTTCTTTCCAACATTTTCTCTGAGTAAAGACTCGCACTGTAACTGTCATATTTTTCCATAATCAAAGATTGCTGAAAGCATGGATTGTGAAACAACTTGATGTTTTCTCTTGGCCAAGGAATGATCACGGAATTCCTGTGTCTCTGCATGATCCAATAAGTATTTTTCTTCCCTGTTTATTTTATGTTTTTACCACCTTTTTGCCTTTCTAAATTGCAGGAAAAAAGAATAGCTTAAGATTTGTTTCATTACACCTTAAGTTCAATTTCTGCATTTTTCAATGTTTTCTTCAGAAACAGTTATGAGCTTGTATTCTTAAATGATCTGGTTTACCCTGTTTCTTTCACATATGAGTGCATGTCTTAGGAATTCTTAACTGCTCCGGGATCCCACTCATCCACTTCTCCCCTTTGTCAGCATGATGAAATGATTCTCTTTTGCCTTTCATCCTTGATATTCATTCCGTACTTTCAGCAGCCTGAATATTGTATCCTGCGTGGCTATCCCGCTCCGTATCGCCTTGTGACCAAGAAAACGCTCACATGCCTCAATCTGTGACTCCATGCCCAATGGTCCAGAACTTATAACACCTTACTGTGCCTCTTTACTCAAGAATCCTGCCTTCCTTCCAATCACAGTCAACATTCCCTTGAAGTCAGAAAGCTAGCCTAAATCCTCAACTAAGGTTGAATCTAGATCAACTAAGGTTGAATCTAAAGGAGAGAGCCCTCTCCGATTGCAGGTGGGCTAGAACCTGCAATCAGAAGATTGGTTTGTGGTTACCTCAGCCGTATCCCTATTAGGAGCCTAGGGACAACCTGAGTGATAACACACCGCACCCCCAAATCCTTATCATATGTCTTCTCCGCAACTTCCTTTGTGAATGAGTTTATAGACAGAGTATGTGTTGCTACTTTCTTCATAGATTTGTAAAGTTTACCAACTATGTTTTCTTTAAAAATTCACCATACAACAAATACCATCAAACAACCATCAAAATTTGGATGAAAAGCTACAAGAGAAGCTCAACCCACTTGTACAAATGATGATCCAAGCATATTGGGCGATTTTGGAGCAAAATTTTGAAGTTTTTGGGCTTGTTGGCTGTATGCGCCACGCACCAGCCCAACGCGCTGCATGGTCCCAATACGCCGCACGCGTGTAAATTTACACTGGCCAATTCAGCCCAGTGCGCTGCGCGCACCCAATGCGTCGCGCACCTTTTGTATGGGTCGCGCGCCACATAGTGCATTTTCCAGGAGGCGTTTGGAGGCCTTCTTTGTTTTGAAATAGGGCACAGGATAGCGTGTAGTTAAGGTCCTTGAGTCTAATTTCCAACTCAACAGGAATTTTTCAATTTGAAGTTCATTTTCCTTGTCAAAAATCAAGTTTCCCAAGATTGGTCAAAATGTGCCAAATGAGGCTGCCTCAAGGCAAAGTGCTGTTGCAGCCCACTTTTGAATGCCTTCCTCAACTCCAAATTGAGCTCATGATATTTCATTGGTAACATATTTGTGTCTAGTTATCCTTTTACTCATCAAGAAAGTTATTTGGCCAACCCAGATAGGCGAAAACTTGATTTTCCCAAGGTCACTTCAGAGGTGCATCAGTTCTCCCGAGGAGATTGTATTTTTGACATTTCTCTAAAACCATGACACCTGTGTCAAAAGTGAAGGAGGTTTTCCTTCCCTAGCCTATTGTGTATAAAAACCTCTCTCAGTTTTTCAAAATTAATCTTTTATTTGTCTGGAACATCTTTTGAGTGAAACTTATCCCGATGTGTGAAACAAGGGATTTTGTCGAAATGAAGCGAAATGAAGGGGATAAGGGGATTCTAAATTCTTGGGGAAATTTTTGGAAGTAGGGAGGGATTTTAGGAAGTAGGGAAAAGTGGAAACTCAGAGATCGAGTGAGGGGAAGGGGTCCAAAAGGGCAAAACACAGGCCTAGCCTAGAAAATTGCCAAGTTGTAGCAAGAAATTAGGGTTTGTGCAAAAATGAGGAATTTGGGGGATCCCAGTGATGGGAAGTGTTTAATAAATCACATTAATGATAGGGGAAAGTGTATGAACATCAGGATACAAGTTTTGCTAATGATTTGACCATTCAAGAGAAATTGCCTTCAAAATCCTAGGAGAGGGAAATGAACCTTGCTGAGGCGCAACTGAGGCATGAACAAGGTGTAAAATGACCCAATGGAACCTGACATGATGATAATAACCTTCTGAATGATGATAGACTCAGCTGAATAGTGACATAGACTGACATTTGGGCAACTTTGAAAGGAGTAAAAGCAAACCCTAGACCTAATGCCTAGTGACCAAATTTTGCTTTGAAGACTCACTAAAATGACAAAATTTGATTTTTACACCTTAAAATCACTTGTAAGAGCATGTTTGATCACTGGAGGAAGGCTGTAAAGACTAAAACTAACATTGGCTCCAATGGGGATGGTAGCTCCTTGGAGGTGCCAAGAACGACAGATCTTTGGGAGAGCAGACCAACGCCTTATCCATTGGGCAATGGAGTCAAAAACTCAAACTAAAATGCATGACTGAAAACTGATGACTTGATGACACAAATTGACTCTCACTCAACTAATAACTGACTCAATACTTAAACACAACCGACAAACTGGAAATGATGCTCTAAGTGGAGCTTATTCATCAAAACCTACTCTAACAGTTTCATTCATCACCTGATCAAGTGAAATGAAACAACCAATGCAACCAAGTAAGTATTCCATCTGCTGTTCGATTTTTCCGCAAGTGCTCACTTATGAACAACAAGAGAGAACTACTAAAAGGCAACTCCCATGACAAATTGGAAATAGATCTCTTGAATGATATGGATCCTCTATCCTCCTCCAAAAAAAATGCATAAGGATCTTGAAATTCAAGCACACTGGAACTTAGCTCATCTAATGGATTACTTCTCGTTTCCTCATACCGTGAATGCAAACTTTGATCTGAGCCTTGTGACGAGACCTCCGCTGAAAATGACAAAGTAACCGGCTGCCGGATCAAATTCATATCAGCACATGTTTCAAGCTCACATGTAGTCAATGGAGAAAGATGTTGACTGCAAACCTCATCCAAAACATCAACTATTGGATCATGAAAAACTTGAAAAGACTACTGCAACGTATCCATTGAAAATGTATGACATCCTTCTAGCTGTTCATCTTTTTCTTGAGAGAGTTTACGAAGATTCTGCCTTATAAACTGAAATGCTTCGAAACAAAAGGGTATAGAATCTTCCTGCATCATCAAATCATGTATTTCTTCTTCCACACCTTCATCTGTAATCTTCCCTTCAATTTCATTTGGTGGCTGCAAATCTGATGCTATAGGTTGCTCAAGAATTTTGTTATCTGTCTCATCCTCAACATTAACACTGAGAGATTGCTGATTTTTTATAGGATGTTCATTTGAAGATTTACTATGCAATCTACCCTTCAAAACTGAAATGATTCAAAGTAGAATGGTACGGAGTCACCTTGAATCATTAAATAATGTGTGTCCACTTCCAAGTCTTCAGCTGCAACTTGAAAATTAATGGCTTTCGGGGGTTGCAAATCTGAATATGAGAAGTCTTGAACAAAATTTTCATTGCTCTCAAGATGATTCAAATCAAGACTTGTTGACATTTGATTTCTGATTGCATGGTAGTTATCTTTTGATGAACTGAAACGCAATCAAAACAAAAAAGGCAAAGATCCTTCACTTACTTCAAACTTTATGCACTTGCCTCCATTGTCATAGCTGATATGCATCAGTTGATCACTGTATTCGAGCTGCTGAAAGTGAACTTCCTCCTCGCACAAACTAGCTGCTGATTCGTCTGCAAGATTAGCTTCTTTTTGGAGAACATAATCATCATCATACTGATCAAACTGAGACAATTCATCATCAAACATACACATCATATCAACAACTCTCTCTTCTTCACAATGATCTATAAAACAATCACTATGACAACTGGGATCAGAAACAAAATGTTTTGGGTCAGCCATTTGTTCTTGAATGTCACTTTCATTTTTTGCAATCATTTTTTGCACCATCTCTTCTACTGCATTTACGACAAGATCAATATTTTCCTCTGAAAGTGTTAGCTGCTCTGAAATATTCTTCTTTTCTTCTTCCTTCAACCTTGCCCTCAGGATCAGCAAATGAGCCTCTACATTCATTGCCTTATTCTGCATCTTGTGAAGTGTTGCAATATCCTTTTCTCTCAGTTGAAACTCCATTTCCAGATCAAAGGCACTCGGTTAGTGCAAGAGAGCAGATCTAGGAGAAGGTCTTATATCAATTGGCATCGAATAATAAACTTGGTTAAATCTGGCAGAAAATTGTTGTACTGTCTCCCCTGGCATTCTTTTCAACTGATTATACTCTTCTATAATAAGGAAAAGGTTCTGCCCGATCATCCACCTATCGAGAAAAACTTTGACGAACTGTCGGAAATCTGAGATGCTCGCATCAGGGAGGGTTCTGAACCAACTCTTCACTTTGCCTTGCAAAGAAAGAGCAAAAAGCCTTATACTGACATCTTCTGCATCAACTTCAAAAAGATCTAAAAAGACTCAAAGTTCTGCACATGTTGCTCAGCGTTGACATTCTTACTTTCACCCCATCGAACCTCGACAAGTATAGATCATAGCTTTTGGGGAAAGCATGGAGAACAGAAGGTAAAACAAGAGGTTTATACCGAACTGGAATTTTACAAGGTGTAGGGGTATGTACAGCAGGTATAGAATCAGTCCTGGTCTCTTGGGGTTCATCAATTTGAAGATGGTCATCACAAAATTTAGAAGAAAGGTCTTGATCAAGCTCAAAGGTATGCAAATCTTTGGTATGCAATCTTCAAAGGGAAAGAATGAACTGCAGGCCGAGGATCTCTTCTCAAATACAATATACTTTCCAAAGCCTTCTTGACATTCTTGGGAAAAGAGAAGAAATAATTTATGACAAAGAACAAAATGTCTTGGATGAAATTCCAACTTGAATACCTGATCTGTCCATGTTGTCCTTTCATGTTTTTGCTGGTTGGGATCATCCTACGTGGAGTCTTTAGATCTGATCTCGAAAATGATTTAGATTTGCCAGGTGAATGATTTCAGCCTTGCCAGTGTCTGATCGTTGTTCACCATCAACCATCAGATCTGAACTTGATACACGTACTGGGGCAATTTATAAGTTAAGTGTTACAGTTACAAGCTACACTGGAGATCGACTGAAGTAGTGTTTATCTACTATGCACTCGTAGAGCAATGTGCAGTTCGAAGGCTACCTGGCGTGACTTCACACTCCGCCTGTAGCTATAAATCAAATAACACTAACAAGCAAACCAATTCTTCCCCAGTATGGTCGCCACTATGTTAGAGCTCAAATCTACCTTTGGCTGAAATAAGGTAAAACTCAAGGCTACATCAAACCACGCTCAGCCTCGTAGCTAGCCCTACGAGGAGAGGAGAGGGCTCTCTCCAGTAAATCTCGAAAAAGGTAATCAATGAGGCTCGAGATGAATAAATTTGCAACTGATCTTAGGCTAGGTATTAAGTGCAGGGGTTTGATTTGATTTGGGTTTTTAGGGTTTTGTTGAAAACAATGGGAAAGGCAATTTGGGCTCGGGGATGAGGCATAGTTTCTGTAGAGATCTGATTGGGGCAAGGAAGGCAATCATTTTTATGATTTAAAGCAAGTGAGGTGGGTAGATCAGACAGGTGAGGAGCTAAGGAGAGCAAGGAAGCCTCAAGGATTCTCCTTAAACAGATGAAAACATGGAAAATCAAATAAACTTAAAGGTAGAGCATAACCATTGATGGATTCTACCTTAACACTTCATTTGTTCAATTGTAGAAGATGAAAGAAGGAAAATGATACACATAGCAACTTACAATTACTGAAAAAATCACACCATCAAAACATAAAGCCACATGGATCCCAAATAGTGCTGCAAAACCCTGGTCTTTCCTTATCCAAAAATGCAGAGAAAATATGTACAATAGTATGCCAAAGCAATCCCAAGTGTCCAACCTTTGAAAATGATTGAGAAATTACATAATATAGGCAAGCACCCCCATTCCCTTGCCTATAGGGGTCAAGCTCATCATCCTAGGAGCTGTTTCAACCAACTCTAAACAAAGCACTACAATCTAGGCAGTCAAAACAACTTGCCTCTATAAGGTAGGAAACCAATTCATTCATTAAATTTTCACTCTTTGGTGAATGAATCTTCTAGAACAAGTAACTAAGTGTCAAAATTAAATAATGCTCAATCAATTACATCAAGAGAAGTCAAAAATTACATCACAAATCAAAACTAGTCAAATTGGCCGAATTTCTGTGTTGAAAGATGAAAAATTGGCCAAAACTCTCTATGCACCGCACACATTTAAACCTACTTTTGGGGCACTTCTCGACATCCAAATCAAGCTCACAATAGTTGGTTGGAAAGCCTTGGATGTATGCTATCCAGCCCAAGTGTAATTTCTCAATTTGGAACTCATTTCCCCCCTCAAAATGCCATTCTCCAGGAAGTACTTCCTGCTGGTGCAAAAGGTGGCAGAAAGGTGATTTTCATGGTGTTTTTGGCCCTTTTGATCATCCAAAACTTGATGAAATGCTTTGGCAATAGATGAGCATGTATAAATTACCATGAAGAATCCAAAAATATAAAGTTTTCCTTCAGCAAGTGTCCCAATCAAAAGCGCGTGCGTCGACGCGCTACGCGTTGAGCTGAAAAACCTGTTTTGCAAGCCAAAAATTTCAAAATGACAAAATTTTCTCCAAATTCCTTGAAATTTGGGCTAAAGGTGCCTCATCAAGTGCCATGCTCAGCCAAAGAAGCTTCGGCCAAGATTCTGAGTGGATCAGGTGTTTCACGGCGCTTCAGTGTCCTCCTGATGTATGCAATTCATTGATGGAATCACTGTCTTGTTCGTATGATGAATCTGTCCGTCTCCATGGTGTTTGAAACAAGGTGTATGTTTGGTTTAGAATAACTTGTCATGACGCCAATAAATTGGGTGATATGTTACATGATACCAAGCAGATTCCTTTGCATATTGATCATCTGAAGAGCTGCTTTCATCATCTCCAGACCATGACCTGGCTTCCTTTTTAAGAGCCTTCACTTCATACATGATTGTTTCCTTGAGATCTCCAAGATTAGAACCATGGAGTTTTGACAAACTGAAAATGTTTCCACTTACTATTTCTGCTTCATATATAATTCCACAATGGTACATTGATGTAGCCAATTTAGAGTCATACCCGTTTTTTCATAATAATGCATCATTAATGTACTTTTGAAATCACCACACCTCCAAATCCTTATCATATGCCTTCTCCGCAACTTCCTTTGTGAATGAGTTTATAGACAGAGTATGTGTTGCAAATTTCTTCACGGATTTGTAAATTTTACCAACTATGTTTTCTTTAAACATTCACCATACAACAAATACCATCAAACAACCATCAAAATTTGGATGAAAAGCTATGAGAGAAGCTCAACCCACTTGTACAAATGATGATCCAAGCATATTGGGCGATTTTGGAGAAAATTTTTGAAGTTTTTGGGCTTGTTGGTTGTATGTGCCGCGCACCAACCCAACGCGTCACGCACTCCCAATCTGACACGCGCATGTAAATTTACACTGGCCAATTAAGCCCAGTGCGCCGAGCGCACCCAATGCGTCATGCACTTTTTGTATGGGTCGCGCGCCACATAGTGCATTTTGAAGGAGGACGTTGGAGGCCTTCCCAGTGTCGAAATAGGTCGTAGGATAGCTCGTTGGAACGTTCTTTGAGTCTACTTTCTAAACCAACTAGAATTGTTCAATTTGGAGTTCATTTGCCTTGTAAAAAATCAAATCTCCCAAGACTGGTCAAAATGTGCCAAATGAGGCTGCCTCAAGGAAGAGTGCTGTTGCAGTCAACTTTTGAATGCCTTCCTCAACTCCAAATTGAGTTCATGATAGTTCATTGGAAATATAGTTTGGTCTAGTTATCTTTTGACTCATCAAGAAAGTTATTTGGCCAACCAAGCTAGGAGAAAACTTGATTTTCCCAAGGTCACTTCAAAGGTGCATCAATTCTCCCGAGGCGATTGTATTTTTGACATTTCTATAAAACCATGACACCTGTGTAAAAAGTGAAGGAGGTTTTTCTTCCTTTTCCTGTTGTGGACAAAAACCTCTCTCAGTTTTTCAAAGTTCATCTTTTATTGTTCTAGAACATCTTTTGAGTGAAACTTATCCTGATGTGTGAAATAAGGGATTTTGTCGAAATGAAGCGAAATGAAGGGGATAAGGGGCTTCTAAATTCCTGGGGAAATTTTTGGAAGTAGGTACGGATGTTAGGAAGCAGGGGAAAGTGGAATCTTAGAGATCGAGTGAGGGGAAGGGGTCCAAAAGGGCAAAACACAGGCCTAGCCTAGAAAATTGCCAAGTTGTGGCAAGAAACTAGGGTTTGTGCAAAAATGAGGAATTTGGGGGATCTCAGTGATGGGAAGTGTTTAATAAGGTACATTAATGATAGGGGAAAGTGTATGAACATCAGGATACAAGTTTTGCTAATGATTTGACCATTGAAGAGAAATTGCCTTCAAAACCCTAGGAGAGGGAAATGAACCATGCCTAGGCACAACTGAGGCATGAACAAGGTGTAAAATGACCCAATGGAACCTGACATGATGATAAAAACCTTCTGAGTGATGATAGACTCAGCTGAATAGTGACATAGACTGACATTTGTGCAACTTTGAAAGGAGTAAAAACAAACCCTAGACCTAATGCCTAGTGACCAAATTTTGCTTTGAAGACTCATTGAAATGACAAAATTTGATTTTGACACCTTAAAATCACTTGTAAGAGCATGTTTGATCACAGGAGGAAGGCTGCAAAGACTGACACTAACATTGGCTCCAATGGGGATGGTAGCTCCTTGGAGGTGCCAAGAACGACAAATCTTTGGGAGAGTAGACCAGCGACTTATCCATTGGGCAATGGAGTCAAAAACTCAAACTGAAATGCATGACTGAAAACTGACACAAACTAACTTGACGACACAAATTGACTCTCACTCAACTAAGAATTGACTCGATACTTAAACACAACCGACAAACTGAAAATGATGCTCAAAGTGGAGCTTATTCATCACAACCTACTCTAACAGTTTCATTCATCACCTGATCAAGTGAAATGAAACAACCATTGCAACCAAGTAAGTATTCCATCTGCTGTTTGAATTTTCCACAAGTGCTCTCTTATGAACGACAAGAGAGAACTACTGAAAGGCAACTCCCATGACAACTTGGAAACAAATCCGTTGAATGATATAGATCCTCTATCCGCCTCCAAAAACACTGCATAAGGATCTTGAAATTCAAGCACACTGGAACTTAGCTCATCTAATGGATTACTTCTCGTTTCCTCATACCGTGAATGCAAACTTTGATCTGAGCCTTGTGACGAGATCTCTGCTGAAAATAACAAAGTAACCGGCTGCCGGATCAAATTCATATCAACACATGTTTCAAGCTCACATGTAGTCAATGGAGAAAGACGTTGACTGCAAACCTCATCCAAAACATCAGCTATTGGATCATGAACAACTTGAAAAGACTGCTGCAACGTATCCATTGAAAATGTATGACATCCTTCTAGCTGTTCATCTTTTTCTTGAGAGATTTTACGAAGATTCTGCCTTATAAACTGAAATGTTTCGAAACAAAAGGGTATAGAATCTTCCTGCATCATCAAACCATGTATTTCGGCTGCCATACCTTCGTCTGTAAGC